>VOCT01084550.1:0-20380 GCA_007922175.1 Pelusios castaneus | reverse complement strand
CCTTTGATGTGTAAATCTTCAGCCATTGTGCTAGAGACAGCCCTGAGTCTGAACCCTGTAACATGCTTCACATCTATACATACATGTCACAGCAGGGAACATGGCACCCTGGTAATCACGTGGCACATGTTCTGAGCATTCACAGAGGAACCTGGTATAGCGTAATTGGCATCAAATAACACAATTATACTGCAAAACTGGACAGAAAAGTTATACAGGTCACGCCCTAGAGCTGCATGGATGTGCATCCTGTCACAGATGTAAATCGAGGTGTTAAGAAGTCGACTTAACTTTTCCTTAAGTTGACTTAAGGAACAGCTTAAGTTGACTTAAGGAAAGCCCAGTGTGGACGTGGAGTAAGTTAGGTCGACTTAAGCCTCCTTAAGTCGACCTAATTGTAAGTGTAGACGCACCCTCAACAGAATATTTTGCTTTGTTTTTTTTCCCTTGATGAATCAAAAGACCTCTCAAAATATGTTGAAAAGCATGGTGACCTTTTCTAAATGAAACGTTTATATGACTCGGTATTTTTAAAATGAAATCTCATAACGGTTCTGTTTGAATACTTCAGTTTTAAAAAAAAAGGTGTCAGAATATTTATATAAAACTTTTGTGAATTTGACCAGAATTTGTGAATGTTTCATATCCACTCAAAACGTATTTTTTTATTTTATTTTACTTTTATTTTTTTGTGTGAAAACAACTTATTCGTCAACGAAATTTCACTCACCTTCACTGGAGTATATATACAAGATGCATTTCTGCATCCGTTGGCGCATGCTGCATTGAATAACCAGAGAACTAAGTGCCCTGATAAACATTTCCAATCTCTGACTTGTAGGATTTATTAAACTGTAGTTATCTGTTAGTGACTCTATCCTGCAGCCAGATATATGGTGAGTACTTACCTTTTTTTTTTTTTTATGGCAACCTTTCTAATATTTGAAGACTGCTATCATGTCCTCCCTTAATTTCTTCTTTTCCAAACTAAATCTACCCAGTTCCTGTAGTCCTTGCTCAAATGGCTTGCATTCCATCCCTCTAGTCATCTTTGTCACACACCTCTGGGTCCTTTGACATTTCTCTACATCCTTTTTATACATTGGTGACCAAAATTGGAAACAGTACTCCAGCTATGTCTAACCGGCACCAAGTAGAGCAATACTATTGCCTCCCATGACTTGTGTAAGCGGGGGAACGGACACGCTATTGTGGGGAATTTTCTGGGTTTGCATGACACCCTGGTGAAGGTGGGTAGCAGAAGGATCTAAGTCCTTGCTCCCACTTTCTTTACCCAGAGGCCTGCTTGACCACAAGGCCACCCATCCCAATCTCCTGCGTGGAGGAGTCCCTGTAACCCCAGCAAGGCTGGGCCCCAGAATTCCTGGGGGTTGAACCCCCAACCTTATCACAGTCACTCAGGACAGGACTAGGGTGTCCCCACACCAGGGTGTTGGCTGCACTGGACGCTTCCCTGGCCCAACAATCACCGAACCCATTTCAAAGTTATACAATTTATTAAACAAACAACAATCAAAAATCAAATAAAAAATTAAAGAAAAGAGGAAAAGGTTAAAGGTGAAATACCCAATAAAGCCCCCTGGCACGGAGCACCACACACAGCATCCCTTGGGTGTGTGTGAGGGACAGTCACAGTCTCTTTTACACATCACAGGCCCTCTGTTCAGGCCTGGCTGCACTGCAGGGATCCAGGGAGTCAGAGACACTGGCTATGGCAGTGGCCACATGTCCACCGGCTGTAGGGCCAGGGCCCTTCTCCCCAGCAGCAGCCCCACTCACTGTCTCCAGCTGCTCACTGCGCCCAGCTCCAGATGGCTCCAGCCCAGGCTCCCAGCCCCGCTTCAGTTCAGTGTGGCTCTCTGGGATTCTCCTTGGGCCCCTCTGGTTCTGCTGCTGTGGGTCTGCGCAGCTCTTAGCTCAGCTCCCTGGGCTCCTTCTCTGATCTGCTGCATCCAACTCCAGATGACTCTGGCTCCTGTTCAGCTCTGCTCTGTTCAGCTCAGCTTGGCTCTCTGACTGCTGGTTCATTTGCTGTTGGTCTGCTCTGCACAAGTCTGCACAAGTCAGCTCAGTTCAGTTGTCTGGCCTGGATTCTCTGGCTCCAACTGCTGGCTGCTTCCTCCTTAGCTCCGCCCCACTCACTCTCTGGCTTGCCCAGGCATGTCTGGCCAGCTGCAGTTTCAGCTCAGGGGTGAGCACTCTCCTAGCTCCCTAATTGGCCTGTCCACCCTGTCAGTCAGGCAGTCCTGGCGGCTGGAACACTGGCCTCTCCCCCTGGCTCTGGGGGGTCTGTTTCAGGGTCCTGCTTCCCCATGGAATTGCCAATCAAAAAGGCCCACTCAATTTTAGTAAGAGGCTATCAGTCCCCTTACACTTGCGTGCTATGCCTCTGTCAATTGAGCCTAAAACTGCATTTGCTTTTTCTCAGCAGTGCTGCTGCTAAATCAGTTTTGTATTTGTGCATTTATCTTTTCTTCCTTAAGCATAGAACAGTGCAAAAAAGTGAAAAAAGAAATGCAAAGTGGACAGTTCAAAAAAAGGTAGACAGTAAGTGGGTTTTATGATTATCTCATGATAGTTATTTATGAGTACATTAGCTGTAATGCAATGTGCCACCTTTCCCGGCCCCACCTCTTCCCCTGACCCTCTCCCTCTGCATATGGCCTGCCATACAGTGGGTGTAGCTCTAAGGCCAAAAAGTTTGCTATCCCTGGCGTAGCACCTTATGGTTGTATTTATCGAATTTCACTTTGTTGTCAATCAATCAGTTCTCCAATTTATCAAGATCCCTCTAATTTTAGCTCTATCTTCCAGAGTGTTTGCAACTCCCTTCAGCTTTGTATTATCTGCAAATTTAATCTGTATTCTCTCTATTCCTACATCTAAGTCATTAATAAAGCTATTAAAGAACACCAGACACAGAATAGATCCCTGGGGAACCCCACTTGAGACATCCCTCCATTCTGACATCATTCCATTAAGAGTGACTCTTTATTTGCAGCTATTTAACCAATTTAACCATTTGACAGCAGTTCCACCAAACCGACATTTCTCCATTTGATCTTTCACAATGTCATGTGGGACCATGTCAAAATCCTTGCTCTGGTCTCTTAGGGTATGTCTACACTGGAGGCTCTGTTATGTCGACTTAACAAAGTAGAATTTAAGTCAACTTAAAAGTCAACCTTGTTAAATCAACTTAGAGAATCCACACTGAAAACTCCTGTCGACTGCCTGCGTCCACACTGGCAGGTGCTAGGTCGATGGAGGAGTGGTGTGTTGAGGCCAATTAGGTCAATTTACGGGCTTTCCCCAGCTACACTGGCTTAAGTCAACTTAATAAGGTAGATTTAAGCATTAAGTTGACCTTAAGAGGTGGTATTAAGTCGACTTAAGGAAGTGCTTAAGTTGACTTAATAAAAGTCCAGTGTGGACGCAGGAGTCTGTAGGTCAACTTAACCTTCCTTAAGTCGATCTAAGGCTCCAGTGTAGACAAACCCTTAGAGGCAGGCCACATCATAGCCACTAATAAGGACCACACCCAAGGTGGATAGACAGAGCTATGACAAACACGCTGGTGCTGGGAAATTGGGTTCTATGCAAGCAGCAGGGTGCTCCAAACTGGATTTAGCCTAGGGCCCAAATCATACACCGTGGGATGCCACAACCAAAATGGCTGGTATAGAATATCTGAGCAGAGTCTGTGGGTGATTGGAAAAAGGCAAGTATAGTACCTATCTTCAAGAAAGGGAAAAGGCAGATCCGGGCACTACAGACCAATCTGCCTCACCTCAATCCCTGGAAAAATCATGGAGCAGGTCCTCAAAGAATCCATTCTGAAACACTTGGAAGAAAATAGAGTGATCAGGAACAGTCAGCATGGATTCACCAAAGGCAAATCGTGCCTGACCAACCTGATTGCTTTCTATGATGAGATAATAGGATTTGGGGATGCGGGAATAGCCATCTAGGTGATATCCCTCAACTTTAGGAAAGCTTTTGTTACAGTTTCTCACGGCATTCTTGTCAGCAAGTTAAGGAAGTATGGGTTGGATGAATGGACCATAAGGTGGATAGAAAACTGGCTAGATCATCAGGCTCAGTGGGTAGGAATCAATGGCTCAATGTCTAGTTGGCAACCAGTAATGAGTGGAGTGCCCCAGGGGTCGGTCCTGGGTCCAGTTCTTTTCAATCTTCATTAATGATCTGGATGATGGGATAGATTGCACGCTCAGTAAATTCATGGATGACGCCAAGCTGGGGGGAATGGTAGACATGCTGGAGGGCATGAATAGTATTCAGAGAGACCTATACAAATTGGAACATTGGACCAAAAGAAATCTCATGAGGTTCAACAAGGACAAGTGCAAAGTCCTGCACTTAGGATGGACAAATCCTATGTACTGCTACAGGCTGGGGACCGATCAGCTAAGTAGCAGCATTGTAGAAAAGGACCTGCAGGTTATGGTGGGCAGAAAGTTGGATATGAGTCAACAGTGTACTCTTGTTGCCAAAAAAGCCAATGGCACTCAATAGGAGTGTTGCCAGCAGATCGAGGGATGTGATTATTCCCCTCTATTCAGCACTGGTGAGGCTGCATCTGGAATACTGTGTCCAGTTTTGGGCTCCCCACTACAGAAAGGATGTTGACAAATTAGAAAAATTGCTCAGTGTTACCATCTCATATTAAAATACTAGTAAGAAAAAACATGACAATGAACTTTATTAACTACTAATTAAATAAACCTTATCCTAAGAAAACAAAATGAATTTCAACAGAATAGTCCCCACAGAAACCCCGTGAGAAAATTACCCAAGAGTCTCAAAGTCTAGGTGGAGTTCACCCAACTCTCAGCTACAGTCTTTGTTTAAGTCCAAAGGCTTGAGTGGAAAGAAGTAGCTATTTCTCTTCTTCTTTAGTTGCAGGAATCTTCAGTACAATTCCATGCAGGCTTTTCTTTCTTTTCTGGAACCAGCACCATCTGGTCAGTTTACTGGTTGACAGCACTCAGTCCCATATGCATGTGTAACCCATATGCCTAAAACAGGCTACCTCTTTAAGAGACCTATTCAGGGTGGGTTACTGTTGCTGGGCAGATTAGCTGCCCCAACCAGAAATTTCTGGAAGCAGAGAGTGATAGCATTTTGAGCATGTTCCACAGGGTTTTCCGGCTGGTGTGATCAGATCACATGAGAGCAGCAGACTGCACAGACAGCAGGCAGGAGCTGCAGTGAAAAGAGCCCATGTGCTCAGTGTTCATGAGAGAAGCTGAGCCAGGAGTGAACAGCAAGATGTTTTCTCCCTCCAGTGGAGTCTTCTGCAGCAGAATTTGTGCACATGCATATGGGACTGAGGGCTGGTTACCCAGTAAGATGACTGAATGGTGCTGGTTCTGGAGGAGAAAGAAAAGCCTGTATGGAATTCTAGTGAAGATTCCTGCAACCAAAGAAGTAGAGGAATAGCTGCTTCTTTCCACTCAAGCCTTCAGACTTGAACAAAGACTGTAGCTGAGAGTTGGGTGAACTCCACCTAGACTTGGGGCTATGTCTACACTTGCACTTTTAAGTCGACTTTAACTAAGTCGACTTAGTGTGTCTACACTTAAAATTAAAGTCAACTTAAAGGGGAACTTACAAAGTCAACCTAGAGTGTCCACACTGGATGCTCTAGGTCAACTTTGTGGGGCTAGGGGGACCTTGGGTAGGTCCATGGTGGCAGGGGGGGCACCCCTTGTGTGCAATGGGGCAAAGGGGGACAGGGACCCTGGCAGGGCATGTGGGCAGGGTGTGACGCTGTCTGGATTTAGGAAGCATTTATGATATTATTTTCAATGGATATCTCATAAATGCTGTATAATCCATAGGAACAATGTCATGTTTGGTATCAATAGAAAGGTAGTAATTTGCTGGGAATGATTATATAGTTTATGTCTAGGAATTCTATTGTGATTAGAAGTTAGAATTTGGTGTTATATCCATACTTTAACATGTTAAAACCATTGTGTCCTTAATGTTTAGGAATGTGCCAGGACAATGGTCCCAGGGAGTTACCTGATGAGCCATTAAAGACATAAGGAATACAACCATTGTGTCCTAATGGCTCATCAGGTAACTCCCTGGGACCATTGTCCTTGCACATTCCTAAACATTAAGGACACAATGGTTTAAGTTTAAGTATGGATATAACATCAAATTCCAAACTTCTAATCCAAATAGAATTCCTAGACATAAACTATATAATCATTCCCAGCAAATTACTACCTTTCTATTGATACCAAACATGACATAGTTCCTATGGAGTATAGAGCATTTATGAGATATCCATTGAAAATAATATCAGAAATGCTTCCCTAAATCCAGACAGTGTCACACCCTGCCCACATGCCTTGCCCTTTGGGGGGCATGCCAGGTTCCCCCTGTGCCCCCCCCCCCCCCGGCAGGGAGGGCATTGGTGTAGTCCTGGGGTAGTCCTAAATCGACTTAGGGTTACCCCAGGGCTACACTGGGTTAATTTGACTTTAAAAAGTCGAATTAAGCCTTAGGTCGAGTAGAAAGGTGGTTTAATAAAGTCGACTTAATTTTCATTGTCGACTTTATTTTGCTTAAGTCGACCTAAGCAAAGTGTAGTGTAGATGCAGGGCCAATTAAGTCGACTTAAGCCAAGCTTAAGTCGACTTAATTTACCAGTGTAGACGCAGCCTGGGACTCTTGGGTATCTTTTTCACTGTATTTCTGTGGGGATTGTTCTGTTTAACTCCCTTTTTTCTTTGGATAAGATTTATTTAGTTAGTAGTTAATAAAGTTCATCATTATGTTTGTTTTTAGTGGTATTTTAATGTGGAATGGTAACTCTGAGCAATCTTTGATGAGTTCCTTAGATACTGGATCCTGGGTCTCCAGCAGCTTTCTCCATAGGAGTTGGGGTTTATTTCTGTTAGGCACTGTAGAGGGGCAATTAAATGAATTTTAGCCCACCCAAAGGTTACACATGCACACAAACTCTGCTGCAGAAGACTCTATCGGACGGAGAAAACATCTTGCTGTTCACTCCTGGCTCAACTTCTCCCATGAATACTGAGCACATGGGCTCTTTTCACTGCAGCTCCTGCCTGCTGTCTGTGCAGTCTGCTGCTCTCATGTGATCTGACCACACCAGCAGGGAAACCCTGTGGAGCATGCTCAAAATGCTACCACTCTCTGTTTCCAGAAGTTTCTGGTTGTGGCCAGCTAATCTGCCCACCAACAATAACCCATCCTGAATAGGTCTCTTAAAGAGATAGGCATATGGGTTACAGGTGTTTTCAGCTGGATCTGGATCTAAGTCTTTTTGCTTGGGCTCGTCAGAATCACATTGCTGGTGTGATTCTAACCCCCAGAATTATTTAGTGCAGTAGTTCTCAACCTATTTACCACTGTGGGCCTCATTTGTGTGATCTTTGTGGTATGTGGGCCACATTCACATGATATATACACTTCCTATGTGACCCGGAGAGATGCCACATGGGCCACAGCTGTGTGTGGACCATGGGTTGAGAATCACTGATTTAGTGAAAGTGTGCCCTGTTTCTCTCCTTCCCACAGAGAGGAGGTATAAGAGTTGAGATCTCTTGGAACAGTGGTTAACGGCCTGGGTGAAAGGGACTTGCTCTCTCAGCAGACAGCTCTTGTTCAGTCCTCAGGAATAGGACATTCATCCACAGCCCACAAGGCACATTAGGAGTTGGGAGTGGCAGTCATTTGGATGGTGATTTTGGAGGTCGGGAGTCCCTGCTTCCCGGTGATCTGCAGATGGACCTGGAATTGAGCTGAGATGTCAGATAGGTCTATCTGAGAGTTCTGTGCGAGTGTTTGTCCTGTGGCAAGGTGCAGAGAACCATAGCCATTACCATAGCCTCATTCTATTCCCTGAAGAACATGGGCTTACCATCGAACTGTACCTCCCAGAATTTCTGCCCCAGGGTCAGACATGTTCACAAGGTCCTGCAAAGGCTTCAAGTTTATTTCTCCATTCCACCACTGTGCCACCCCCGCCCCCATATCTATCCAGCTCTTGTCTGCTGCTCTCAAATTCTCAGTCTTCACTAGGATTGCCTCTCCATGGTATCTGCCTCCGAGTTCCTGTAGACTAGCCTGAGCAGAGGGTACAAGTAGATACTATTGCACTCACGGCTCTTTCCAGGAGACAGAAAGCAGAGCTCTCCCCTTGTTCCTGGAGTACTTTGCACTGACGCTATTGGCCACTAGCTCCCCACCAGGTTGCATGGTGTAGAGCAATATCTGGCAACAAGAGCTAGTTCCTCACTGTTGGAGTTGATTGCTGATTACCCCTCCACAGATTGAGGACCATTTCTGCTCCAGATCAAGTTGGTTATGAGTTGGCTTGAAACTACTCCAGCTGTAGAGTAGGCTGGGAAGCAGCTAACCTTGAAAGTGTTGCCTACAAGATAGCAGGCTGTTTTCTGCCAGAGCCACCCTGGGAACACATCCACCTCTGGAAGGATGTGTGTGTGTGATGTATATGAGAATTGGGAGCACTCACCAGGCAGCAGCCTCACCTGGGACCCTAATCCTTGTGGGGTGCCCAGGGCCCTCCTCATGCTGGAACAATGCTCACTAGGGGCCCTTGGAGACAATGATAGGGGGTCAGGGGCTGCCCTGTAGCAGAAGCATGAGTATTTGATCCTTTGCTTGTCTGCTTGTGGGTAGCATATACTCTGTAATGCTAAAGCACTGAATGGCTCATTACATCAAGGCAATAAAGCAACATGTCCATCCGGGTGTGGTTTCCGTGGGTGTATCTCTGCACCCTGCCAAGGGAAGGGCTACTCCCTTCCCTCTGATGACACGCGCTGACTGTGAGTGAGGTGAACATGCCATTGGGACTTGGAGGAGGAAAAGAAATAGTAATCAGAGGAACCAAGGGAATTGGAACTGGTTTAGTTGCAGCCATCTTGGATCCCAGTTTTGTCCACCATTTATAGGCAAGTCAATGGGTGGGTGATACACCATCTAACTGAGGGCAGAATTGGGTCCTTTTTGTCAGAGGATACTCACTCCAAATGATGATTTCTAAGGGAAAAGGTGACTCCGTAGCATCCTGCCCAGCTCATTCTCCATGAGAACAGCACTTACCACAACTGATGTTGACCTCCTGTTGGCCACTCAGAACAATCGTACCTTTCGCAGTCACCTGTGCATAGGAAGATTTCCTGAGATGGGAGCTGAGGGGGAACAGCCTAGTTCAGGAAGACAGGGACATTTCTGTGATCATAGGATCCTCTTGGGTGGCACCTCAGTGTTTGTATGTGAGGGGTGAATTTGGCATCACTCATTACATTTACACTTGGAATGGGGGGGTGAGATCCCCAGCTGGTGTAGACACACTGGTGCTAGCTCTCATTGAGCTAGTGTGCTGAAAACAGTTCTCTAGCCAGGGCAGCTAGGACAGCTGTGAGCAGCAGCATGAGCCATTGTGCTAAGTACAAACCTGCCTGAACCCAGTGGGTATGTCCTCAGGTAGGAACCACACCCCTAGCTTGTAGCATAGGTGTAGTGTTGGTGTTCCTGGGTCAATGCGCTTGAATGTTAATGTCCAAATTATGAGAATTGCAGTCTCCATAGGTCTTGTGATTAATAAAATGAACTGTCTACTGTAAGCATATATGTGTCCACTTTCTTCTGAAGGATTGCCTTAGATTTGTTCAGATATGGATCAAATGCCCTGTACTGCTAATAGAGTCAGATTAGATTTAGTGGCTGGGGCTGTGCTTTGGGAGCAAAAGGATGCAAATTTCCATATCCAAAACAGACCAATGTCTGAGGCTGCTTTTGCACAAGACACCACTATTTGTGCAAATGGGGCTGCCGCTGAAGAGTTACTATCTGAATCAATGTGATCTGGCTCAAAGGTGACCACTCAATTTGGTGTTGAAGCAATCCAGGCCTTTTTTTCACCCCACTGTAGAGTTTGGGCCAGCTGTCAATTTCATACCCAGATGCAGAGTTCCCCAATGTGATGTGGTGTTCAGATCTGAAGCATGTGTTGAGCCCCATTGTGACCGGATCCTCCTGAATGTGCAAAAATCAGGCCAAGCTGCAAAACCGGAAGCCAAACTCCCCCAACACTAATGGGTAGTACTTAAACCAGTCTCCCTGACAGTCACAACCAGGCTTCTGGTTCCCCACACCGGTCAGAACGAAGCCTGCCAAAATAGAAACAGCTCCCTTTATTACACCCCAGCTCCTCTGACTCCCACCTAGCTGAACGGTCCCTCAAAAAAATAGGTTCTCCTGACCCCAAGGGGCCAGCCACATTACACAGAACAATATAGGTTTGGATCTTACCCAAAGGACCACATTGATAGCCAATCCTTTAGTAACTACAACTGAAGGTTTAATATAAAAAGAAAAGAAGCAAAACATGAGAGATGTAAAAGGGTCAAAGTGAATCACATACACACAAATGATTTAGGCCATGTACACACTACAGAATTGTCGCGCAAGAAGACTGTTGCACTGCAAAAGTTACATGGTTTTTATTGCGCTGGATTGCTTACACATGGCACTCCTTGTAATGGAATGGAGTGTCCACACTGTTCTAAGGCCTTGTCTACACGATCACCGTATTGCGCGTTAAAAATCATTACCGCGCGTTAACTAGCACAGTGTACAGACGTGCAACGTTGATGTTGCGCGATAAGCGCCTTGTTGTAGCGCAATCCAACAACCACTCCGACGAGAGTGGTAACAGCTGTTGCGTATCATCTGTTGCGCGTTTGTGCTCGTGTGTATGCTTACCGCGCAATGATCGGCCTCCGAAAATGTCCCATCATTCCCAAGTCGTCCTCTCTGGACTTCCCCCCGCCCGCTCTTTGGCAGTGACGAAACTGTCCCCGCCCACAGTTGAATCCCGGGATTTTCAAATATTTCGTCAGTTTCATTTCCTGGTCTTTTCCTCGTGGAGTGCATTGGAGTGCAGCAGCGTTTCCAGTAGCAATGGCGACCCGTCGCGGAAGACGCGCACCCCTTTGGTCCACGGCAGAGGTGCTTGACCTGATCAGCATCTGGGGAGAGTCCACTGTGCAGGCGCAGCTTCACGGCAGCAGATGAAATTACGACACATTTGGCATGATTTCTCGGGCAATGACAGAGAAAGGTTATGATAGAGACACATTGCAGTGTAGATCAAAGGTGAAGGAGCTAAGAATCAGCTATCAGAGAGCGAAGGAGGGAAACCGGCGATCGGGATCAGCGCCTGCTACATGCAGGTACTATCAGGAGATCGGAGCCATCCTCAGTGGTGACCCCACAACAACTCCAAACACCACAGTGGACACATCTGTAACCACAGATGAAATCAATGCCACAACGGAGTTGGATGAGGACCTTGAGGAGGTGGTGGGGGAGACGGAGGAGAACCCGGGGCAAAGCGAGGCAGCGTGTAGCCAGGAGCTGTTCTGCACCCCCACTGATACATCGTCTCTAGAAGACATGAATTTCAGCATGTCCCTTGAGTCAGCTGAGGGGGGCTCTGGTAAGTTTCTGCTTTGTAATGCTCAAAGTGTATCTCACGTTAAAATATCACTGTGCATTGCGGGGGTGCTTGCTGTGTCTCCCAGCTGTGCACGCTCCTTACTCCCCATCCATGAGGAGGGCATCAACACAACATTGATTGTGAAGTAATCATCTGCATTTAGGTCAGTAAATGATTCTTCAATGTACCTCCAGAGCCCAGTACTCAGATTGGATGGGATGGCGTTTGTGCCAACGCTCCCAAAGACGGACACTTTGCCCCGCCAGCTGCAAAGCACAGCCCTGGGAACCATGGCCGCAAACAGTGCTGCAACATACGGTCCCGGCTGACTGCCCGCGGCATGTAGGAGATGTATTCTAGCGGCCAGGGGCACCCTGAGGAGAGCGATATCTGGTTCCATCTCTGTTCCCAACGCTGATTATTAGCCCCCAGTAAAGCTGTCTACTAGGACGTACCTTGTCCGCTTCAGCAAGGCATAGGGTGTTGACCGCACTGCACCTTCCAGAGTAATGTGCTACTGGAAGTTTAATTTTCTTATCCTGGCTATGTGTAAACAGCAGCTTGACAATTATTTGTTTTTTTAGAACAGACCTTGAGAAGGCCGTTGTCTACCCCTGCTGCCCGAATGAGAAACATTCGGCAGCGTGCACGAAGGAACTGGGAGGATATGTTTCAGGACGTGTTGAAAGCTACACAGGAGTCCTTGAAAACTGCACAGGAATCCTCCTCTGCGACCAGAGCATTCAGAGCTGAGTACCAGCAGATGTGGAAAACACAGACCGAGGAACTGATAAGCGTGATGAAGGAGCAAACAGAACTGTTCAAGAGCATGGTCGCTTTGCAGTCCCAGGCGATTAATGTTAGGGCTCCACTACAGACACTGCAGCCGCATCTGCCTTCCACCCCCCGTAGTCCCTATAAGAATTTCTATGAAGTGCACCCGTCCCACCATAGCATTCCAACAACTAGCTTTCCCCCCCCCCGTACTTTCTAGAGCCCCGCAGCAACACACACCTGTAACCCCAACCTTCAAAGTCTGAATAAAAACAGAATAAAATCATTTCATTAAGGCTTTATTTTTACACATGGCTACTTTCACAAGGTGCAGCAGATGCGTCCTAAAAGAAAACTAGGGGAGGGCGTGACTGAAATGCTCCCTGAGTGCCTCCCTTATGCGAGAAGCTTCCCCTTTAGCCCCCCTAATACTCCTAGTGGCTGGCTGTTCGTATGCCTCCTCGAGGCGCTGTGCCTTGGTAGCCCACACTGGGTAAACCTTTTCTCCTCGACTTTCACAAATATTATGGAGGACACAACAAGACGCAATCACAGCAGGGATGTTGTCCTCCGACAAGTGCAGCCACCCATATAAACAGCGCCAGCGGCCTTTTAAACGGCCGAAGGCACACTCCACAGTCATTCTGCTGCGGCTCAATCTGTAATTGAACCGCTCCTTGCTTTGATCTAGGTTGCCGGTGTACGGCTTCATGAGCCATGGCATCAGTGGGTAGGCTGGGTCTCCGAGGATAACTGTGGGCATCTCCACATCCCCCACTGTAATTTTTCTATCAGGGAAAAAGGTACCCCCTTGCAGCTTCTGGTACAGACCGGAGTTCCTGAAAATGCGGGCATCATTCACCTTTCCCGACCACCCAGCATTGATGTCAGTGAAACGCCCTCTGTGATCCACAAGTGCTTGCAGCACCATGGAGAAGTAGCCCTTCCTGTTGATGTACTCGGTAGCGAGATGATCCGGTGCCAAAATAGGGATGTGTGTGCCATCTATGGCTCCCCCGCAGTTCGGGAATCCCATGGCAGCAAAGTCGTCCACAATCTCACTGACATTCCCCAACGTCACTGTCCTCCGTAGCAGCACGCGATTGATGGCTGTGCAGACTTGTGTTAGGGCTACTCCGACGGTGGACCTCCCGACTCCAAACTGGTTTGCAACGGACCGGTAGCAGTCAGGAGTCGCCATCTTCCAAAGAACTATCGCTACACGCTTCTCCACAGTGAGGGCTGATCTCATGTTGGTGTCTTTACGTCGCAGGGCAGGGGCCAACTCTGAGCACAGTTCCAGAAATGTTGCTTTCCGCATTTGAAAGTTCTGTACCCACTGCTCGTCATCCCACAGCTGCATAACAATGCGATCCCACCACTTGGTGCTCGTCTCTCGCGACCAGAAATGGCGTTGGACCGTGTGCAGATGGTCTGTGAAGGTGCTGAGCAACGCGGTGCTGTTGCTCTGCATGGCATCGATCAGCCGCTGCTCCTCTGTGTCATCCTCTGGATGGGAGCTAAGAACGTAATGAGCAACTATCCGAGATGTGTTTAGCATGTGGAGGGCGAGAGTGGAGACCAGAGCAGGATCCATGCTGACGCTGATTTTGTTTCTTTCCAATGGCGTGCTCCGTGCAAACACTATTGAAAATAGGCGCGAGTTGCTACTGGCAACGCGGAAGACGCTAGGGAAATGCACTGCAACATGGGAAACATTTAGTTTACCCATGGTGCTTTGTGCTCCTTTCCTTCATCCCATGATTCCAAGCGCGGACTCAGGGAAAATGGAATGCTGGGATACATGCCCAGAATTCAGTGCGCTAATGCGCATTACAGCGAGGAATTCTGTGACGGAACAAGGAGCGACGTGTGTATGCGCTACACCGTGATAAACATCACGTGCTTCTTATAGCACAGTTCAGAAGTTGTGCTATAATCTGATCGTGTAGACAAGGCCTTAGCAATTTCACAATATACCACATTGAATTGTGGGCACGTATCCCACAGTTCCACTCCTCCTGATTCAGCACTAAGAATCCAGGGTAGAAGGAGAGGAGCGCTGAGCACCATGGGTAAATTCTCAGTTTCCCATGGTGCATTGTGTTACCCTGCCATCTTCCTCCTTGCTAAAAGCAACTCACGCCCATTTTCAACACTGCTGCATTCCTTCTCAGCACTCCCAATTGCAACAACATGGATACAGCTCTGATCTCCACTGTTGCCTTTAGCATAATGAATATATCTCGGCTGGTCACACAGTATGCACTGAGCTCCGAATCAGACCAGGAATCGGAGGACCCAGGGCTGCTGAATGCCATGCAGAACAACAGCACTGCATTGCTGAGCTCCTTCACAGAACAACTGCACACGGTGCACCGCCGGTTCTGGTCACGAGAGACAAGTACTGAGTGGTGGCACCGCATTGTTATGTAGGTGTGGGCTGATGAACAGTGGCTACAGAACTTCTGAATTTGTAAAGCCACCTTCATGGAACTGTATGAGGAGCTTGTCCCTGCCCTGCGATGCAAGGACACCAAAATGAAAGCTGCCTTCACCACGGAGAAGTGTGTTGCAATTGCTGTGTGGAAGGTGGCAACTCTTGACTGCTACCAGTTGGTCGCAAATCAGTTTGGAGTCAGCAGGTCCACCATCGGGTTAGCGCTGTCACAAGTGTGCCGAGCCATCAATCGTGTTCTGCTCCAGAGGACAGTGACATTGGGCAATGTACATGAGATTGTGGATTTGCAGCCATGGGATTCCCTAACTGTGTGTGTGTGTGGGGGGGGGGGGCAATAGACCACACACATATCCCTATTTTGGCTCCGGACGATCTTGTGACTGGATATATAAATAGGAAGGGCTACTTCTCCATGGTGCTGCAGGCACTTGTGGATCACAGGAAGCGTTTCACAGCAATCAATGCTGGTCGGGAAAGGTGCATGATGCCCGTATTTTTAGGAACACGGGGCTTTACCAGAAGTTGCAAGTGGGGACCTTCTTCCCAGACGAGAAAATTACTCTCGGGGATGTGGAAATGCCCATAGTGATCCTAGGAGACCCAGCTTACCCACTCATGCCATGGCTCATGAAGCCCTACACTGGCGACTTGGATCCCAGCAAGGAATGGTTCAATTATAGGCTGAACTAGTTCAGAATGACTGTGGAGTGTGCCTTTGGCTGCTTAAAGGGGCGCTGGCACTCTTTGTATGGGAGGCTGGACTTGGATAAGGACAACATTCCAGCCGTCATCGCGGCATGTTGTGTCCTTCATAACCTTTTTGAAAGTAGGGGAGAGAAATTTTCCCCGGTGTGGGATGTTGAGGCTGAGTGCCTGGAGGGTGAGTTTGAACAGCTAGCCACTAGGAGTATTAGGGGGGCTCAACGGGGAGCCATCCGCATAAAGGAGGCACGCAGGGAACATTTCAGTAATGGGAACGCATAGGGCACATCACATTGCAGTGGGTCACACTGAACAGCAAACCTGCAGGGTACTTCAGGACAGGGGGATGACTGTATTGTGATTAAATGAATAAGAGTGAACATGAGGTAACAAATCTTGGATCTCTATGAATAAAGACACTGCACAATTTGAGATTCACTTTTATTACTAAACAACAAAAATGGTGGGCTAACATTGTGTAGTGACTATGAAAGGAGTTATACGTGTGTTTAGGTGCGAGGCTCGATGCCATAGCTCTGTGAAGGGCTGGATGTTACATTGTACCAGGAGGGGCCCAGGCCTTTGAAGAAATGCTTTGTGGGAGAATGGGATGGGGGAGGCAGAAACTGGTGCTGTGTCTGAAGGAGAGGGCGACCCTGAAGCAGCTGCATCTGCAGATCAACCATGGTCCCTAGCAATTGTGTTTGCTCCTTCAGGATGCTTATCAGGTCATCCTTCTGTTTCTGTCTCCTCAAATAGTTCTCTTTGAAGTCCTGCCGGCATTCCTGTCTCCAAAGCCTAGTGTCCCTAACTGCAGCCTCGGTGCATTGCATGAGCTCTTGAAACATATACTCCTTGCTCCTGCGAGGCCACCTTCTTATCTGTTGCAGCCGGTCAGCTGGTGCAGACCACCATTTGGCAAAGGTCATTTCTAGGGGAAAATGAAACATCATAAGTACAGCTATTGTTCTCACATTGGTTAAAGATCCAACATTAAGTTCCAGCAGCACATTCCTCTGTGCTCAAGGCAATCCTCTGGTTCCCTGACTGATCTGAACAAGATACGTAGGTTGTTTCTGGGTCCCAGGAACAGCCCTTTTATGTGACTGAAAGGGATTTGGGAAACTGTTGTCTGGATTGCTAAAATACTACAGTGCAGTTTTAATACTAACAGTAGTTTGGGGCAACATTCTCCACAGGACACGGACATGGAAGCCAATATCTCTCTCCCTAGAGTGCCCCTGCAAGCTAGAATGTATATCCTACATGCCACCGGATATAAGCCAGGACCGTATGCAGGAGGGGTTGTGCGCAGCCATGGTTCCCAGTACTGTGCTTTGCAACTGGTGAGGGAGAGTGTCCTTCTATGGGGGTGGAAACACGTTAGCTCACCCGTCCAGTGTTGCTTGAATGCAGAATATATGCCCTGAGCAGTGAGAAACTAAATGAAAATGCATCTATCCCAAAAGACCCAGCTCCCACCCACTCTTCATTCATCTAGAAGACTTAGCTCCCAAACACAGAAGCATCACTTTTGAGAAAACTTACCAAAGCTCTCCTCTGCCATCTGAGAATACAAGTTGGAGAAGGAATGTTGGCTTCATGTGTTGGGGGGAGGGAGGGGAGGAAGTCGAAGGGTGGAGAACAGCTCCTGATTCCCTGATAAGTCAGCCACACCACTTTCAGCCTCCAGGTCATCCTCCATCTCCACTTCCTCATCTATCACCTCATCATCCCGGTCTGCTCTGGTATCCGTTGGTTGAGGGGGTGCAGACTTGTCCACAGGAGCCTTGGGAGTGGTTGTGGGATTCCTGCTGAGGATCTCTTGTAATATCTGCATGTAACCGGCACCGATCCAGAGCACCAGTTTGCCTCCCTGGCTCTTTGGAAGCTTATCTGCAGCTCCTTCACCTTCGATCTGCACTGCGGCATGTCCCTCTCATAACCTCTCTCTGCCATGGCCCGAGAAATCTGGCCATAGGTGTCAAAATTACTCCTGCTGCCGCGTAGGTGTGCCTGCACAGCAGACTCTCACCAGATGCTGATAAGGTCAAGCACCTCAGCTGTGATCCAGACTGGAACGTGTTTGCTGCGTTGAGCCGCTGTTGTTGTTGGAAAAGACAGCTGCACTCCACGCCAAACAAACCGGAAGTGACCACAGGAGAACAATTCAAAAATTCCCAGGACTCACAGGAGAGTGGGGCCAGTCACGTCACAGCCACAGCATGCAGGAGGAAGACCAGAAAGGACAGGATTGGCATGCTGGGACATTTCCAGAGGTCGATTATTGCGTGATGAGCGTACACACACACTGTAATGCAGAACAGCCGTTCTGCGATAACTGTTATCACGCTCATTCAGATGGTTTACCTGTTGCGTGGCAAGAAGCAGGATTTGTGTGTGGGCGCAGTAATGAGCATTACTGTGCGATAACACTGTAGTGTGTTCAAGGCCTCAGAGTCCATGTGAAGAAGTTTGCAGGCACAATCAGTTTCTCTGATAGACACCCAGTACCTGGGTGGGCTTCAGTCCTTTGATTAGTCGCAGATGAATAGTTCCAGAGATGGGTGTTGGCTGTAGACTAGGGACTTGAGACCAGATGGAGTCAGGGCTGCTGCCTTTAATCAGCTGTGGACTGCTCCATGTTGTGTGGAGTTCTTTTCAATCAAATGGAGTTGAGTCACTTGTTCAAATCCTAGTGGCTCAACAGGTTTCTCCCTGGGCCCATTTAATGGGCCATTAAAGAAACAATGGCTGTGGACATCCAGTCTGGGGAGCATTCCAGAATCACACAGGTTGAAATATAGATATAACAAACATATTCCTAACTTCTAATACAGATGCAATTCTTACAGAAACTATATAATCATTCCCAGCAAATTACTACCTTTCTAATGATACCACACACAGCATAGTTCCTATGGATAATTGCAATTATGAAATATTAATAAGAAATAGTATCATAAATGGTCCCCTAAATCCAGACAGCGTGCACCCATCTTTAGTTTTGATGATGGCCAAGACCATCCCTCAACATCCTCTGAGGAGGAACTCTCCCAGGCCTGTGCATCTCTTCTCTTTGGTGACTTATTCTCAGGTTAGAGTCAGGATTGAAGAGCTCGGACGTGTTGATAGCAAGCTGAATGGTGTCATTCTCATCCATATAGTGTTGTACTTAGAAAATGAAAAACTAGTAGTATCTTATTCAGGGGGACAAGGCAATATGCCACATTTATTGTGAGGAAAACACAATTATATTAATAGCTAATATCTAGTATACACACACACACACACACAAATGTTCTGCTGTTGATCGTTTATAGTTATAAGTCCTGATTGTTGCTTGTGATCATACTTGAGTTCGTGGCTGGTGTTCGCAGCTCATGACAGCTACTTGGCCAGGGAAGCTGGGCATGACAAAGCAGGGTCTCTGTTGGGCACACAGCTGTGCACCAACACTCTTGGATGCTGTGCAGAACATTACCCCAAGCTATGACATCTGACCCATCTTTTTATCCATGGATTTTGCTGTGCCACGCTGCCGCAGGGTACCGTATGACTATGAGTTAATGGCATATGTGACTTTGAGCTTGTTCTTGTTGGGGTTCTTTGTCCCTTTCTTTCTAGGGTGGCTTCTTCTTGCTTTTTCAGGGTTTGATTGCATTGTTCTTCAGCCATTAAGGTGGTGCCACCAGTTTGTCATCAGGACAGGCTGGTGTTGGAGACTGATCCCATCACACACATACCCTTCATTCAAAGATCCAAACTAAGTTCACACATCTAAACAAAGTTTTCAGCAAAACTTAGGCTGAGCAATACAAAATGAAGAAAACAATTCAAAATGGAGTTTTGGTTACAATATGGAGTTACAAGTGAATGAATGAGCATTTCTGTTTGAAGCAATTCTATGGTATAAATTCATTTTTAACGCTACAATAGTTACCACATTCTTTCCACTGAGCCTCATCTGGACAGTCATTGGCAGTGGGGGAGTTGTCCACTGTATTAGCTTAAGCTAAGACAAAGGGGGAAAACACCAGATACCTAAGACATTCAGGAAATACTGAAACTTGAGTAACTTCTCCCATCCCTTGAAAACATCTGGTGAGCCCTGAAGGCCAAAATTCCTTGGTGCATTACAGTGAAAAGTAAAAGCATCTCCTACAAATATTAACATGCATCTGAGACTTCTCAACATGTGTTATTCATTTTTTGATCATATGAAAGAGAAATTTGAAATCAGAGAAAACAGCATTAAATGCAAAAGTGGTCCTTTTTTGTAGTTTTTTACATCTTCCAAACAGTATACATACACTAACTAATCATCTACATCTCTCCAACCAGATGTTGTCCCACTCTTAAAGATGGAGAAACTGAGGGACAGGGAAGGGAAGTGACTTTCTTCAACACAGCAAATCAGAGGCTAAGAGCTCCTACTATATTCATATCAGAAGAAACTGTGCTTCCATAATTGCAAAGTGGCTGAAGCCAGATATTTCAAATTTGGCTTCTTTGGTAGATCTCAATGGCTATGTCTACACTTGGCCAAATAAGTCAATTTTGCTAAGTTGACTTAGTATGTCTACACTATAAAATTAAGTCGACTTCAAGGGGACCTTGCCAAATCAATTTAGAGCATCCACACTGGACGCCTAAGTCAACTTCTAGGGGCTAAGTGGACCTGGGACTGGTCCATGGTGGTGGGGGGGGCACCCCTTCCAAAGGGCCAGGGGGCTCAGCATTTGCCCCATTGTACCCTGGCTGAGCAGGACATATACAGTGGCAGGGCATAGGAGCGGAGTGGGCAGGGCTATGTCCTGCCCTGTGGGGGGGCACGCCAGGCTCTGGCTGTGCCAGCCACCCTGGCAGGGAGGGCAGTCGGGGAGCCC
>VOCT01084549.1:0-26622 GCA_007922175.1 Pelusios castaneus | reverse complement strand
AATGAGAATGTGATGTGAGACGGTACCAAATGCCTTACTAAAGTCTAGATACACCACATCTACCGCTTTCCCTCTAGCCACAATGTTTTAGACCAACTCCTCTAGCAGAGCCTCATGGACACAGATCATTGACACCACTTAGGGAACATATCCCTTCTCTACTAGTACAGAAATAAAATACACAGAAAGGCTGAGGGCAGCATTTTATGGATTACTGCCCAAGTGAACTTGGGAATGAATCTCTTACTTTCACAGCTGGATTTGTTTCACCACTCATAATATTAACAATATATATATATACAGGAATGGTCTGAGTTCTACAGCGTATATAGCACCACTGCACTGTTTTGGACCATCACTGTAATGTTGTTTTCTAAGACAGGTTCTCCTTTCACTTGGCCAGTACACTGCATATGTTGCTCAATCAAATAAAAGACCATCAAAAGTATATTCACTTCCCTGATCTATTCTTCTAGCAGGTAAATTAATATTCGGAGGGACAATGAGAAAAGCTGTTCTTTTCACACATTTCTTAGACTCTAGAATGTCATCACAAGAGGTGTTTTGGTGGGGTAGTGAGTATTTGGTGTCTTTGTACACAAAATAGAGTATTGTTTTGAAGTCATCTCTCTTCCCTACACTCTGAACAGGGAATGGACATTTACTGAATGACCGCTATCACACCAAACCCGCTTTAAAAAACAAGCTGAATTTCCATGCAATTAACTCTAGATGGCCACAGTCAGCTACCTTTCCAGTAGAAGCTGCTGGGCAGAATGCAGTTTTGAAAATGGAATTATTTGAGAGCTGAAATATGCTTTTAAGGGTCTAACATTAAATCTTCTGGAGAAAAATCATGATTTAAGCAACATTGCAGGGCTTAGGTTACAGGGCACAGAAACTATTTAATGGAATGTCTAAGGTGATGGCTCATTAATCCAGTAGGGAATAGTAGTTAAAGGAGGGAGTAGCCCCTATGAAGATCCCTGATGCAGCGAGATAATATCATCCATGCCACCTTTATGAAGAAATTCCTACGATAACATTGATTGTGAGCTTATTAAATTTAAATGAGCTAATGTAACCCATATGCCTGAAAAGGCTATCTCTGAGAGACCTGCTGAGGGTGGGTTACTGTTGTTGGGCAGATTAGTGACCCACAACTGGAAACTTCCAGAAGCAGGGAGTGGTAGCAATTTGAGCAGGCTCCACAGTGTACCCTGCTGGTGTGATGGGATGTTGTCAGTCAGATGACTGGAGAGCAGCAGCCTGAGCAGACAGCAGGCAGGAGCTGCCTTGAGGGGAGACCATGTGCTCAGTGTTCTGGAGAGGAGCTGAGCCAGGAGTGAACAAGATGTTTTCTCCATGTAAAGGAGTCATTTGCGACAGACCTTGCAGACATGCATATGGGACTGAGGGCTGGTTGCAGACGAGAAGAGAAAGCCTGCATGTAATGCTACAGAGGATCCCAGCAAAGAAAGAAGAGGACAGCGATTTCTTGCCACTCAAGCTTCCACACTGGAACAGAGACTGTAGCTGAGAGTTGGGTGAACTCCACACAGACTTTGGGACTCATGGGGATCTTTCATGCAAGGGATTGTTCTTGGTTAATGGTAGTTGGTTTTCTTAGGATAAGGTTCATTTAGTTAGTAGTTAATAAAGTTCATTGTTATGTTTGTTTTTAGGAGTATTTTAATGTGTGAGTGTAGCTCTGAGCAAGCTTTGCTGTGAGTCCTGTACAGACTGGATCCTGGGTCTCCAGCTGCTTTCCCCATAGGGGTTGGGATTGATTTCTGTGGGGCACTGGAGAAGGGCAATTAAATGAATTTAGCCCACCCGAAGGTTACACTAACAATCAATACTTATGAGCTGAGAACATTTCTTCCCGTTCCACCCTCACAAATGTTATTTCAATACAAAGTGAGAGACATGGACTATAATCTTACACAAGGTAGTTCAACACCAACAAAATAAAGTCTGATCTAGGTACAGACCGCATGGCAACACCATTACTATTAACACAACAGCTATAGTAATGAAAATTGAGGATGTGTTCCACGGGCCAAAGAGAGTTGAATTTGCCTACTTCATCCACTGTCTCGTATTTCCCCTTTTCTACATGTGTTTAAGTCAGCTGAGAATTTCTTTTTTCTGAACTAAATTTGCATATTTCACACCCAGGTGATCCTGCCCTGTAGTCCTGGGCCCATATAAATGTTCCAAGTCAGTGGTTACCGTTTGCTGATCTGCATCAGGCCAGTCAGACGTATCACGATGGTCTCACCAACTCAGTTTATCTGGCTCTTAGTGCTCTGGACCCAGGGTAAGAATCAAATGAAGGGGGCATGGGATGATTTAAGCTATAGTCTATTATGGGAAAACTTAACAGCTCTAAGATTGGGCTATGGGAATCCATAAACAGTTAGTGGCAGTCATTTCTGAAACATTTGTCTCTTTTAATTGGAGCAGAGAGGGAAAAGCATGAAACAGTCATCTCAAACGTAATGTTAAAGCATTATCAGAAGATGAATTATCACACATAGGTAAAGAGGCCTAGTGGAAAATTGACAAAATCAAAGTACTGTTTATTTTGATTGACTATATATCTATAAATATATGCACGGATGCATAGACACACACACACACACACACACGGGAAAGGAAGACTATAGTTGTACATACTAATTTATATTCTGTTTTTTCATTCAGACTCCAGTGCGGACATTGTGCTGACTCAGACTCCAGAATCCTTGGCAGTGTCTCCTGGAGACACGGTCACCATCCGCTGCAAAGCCAGTTCAACACTCACCGGTGGTAGCACTCACTTCTTAAACTGGTACCAACAGAAATCAGGACAAGCTCCGAAGCTCCTCATCTATTGGGCTTCTAACCTGCAATCCGGGGTCCCAGCCCGGTTCAGCGGCAGTGGGTCTGGCACCGACTACACTCTCACAATCAGCAGGGTTGAAGCTGAAGATGCTGGAGATTATTACTGTCATCAGTATTACGGCTTCCCTCTCACACACTGATACAGACCAATACAAAAACTTCCCCATCCTGGTCTTTTCAGGGTCACAGCTGCTTCCTATACCTAGTGTAACTGCTACACCAGACTTCAGAGTTTGAAAAGTCTTTCAGCACCTCCCTCTGCTCCCACTACTACTGCTAACACTGTGAACACTTTCCCCAACCAATCCCCACTTGTAGCACAACCATCAACCCAGAGCCAAGCAGCCAATGTCCCAGCCTTGCAGGTCAGCTTCTTGCTGGAGGGGAAATCAGCGATGTGGAGGGTGAGTAACCCAATGGTAACTTCTTAGATTCACACATATACACCACACCTGGGAGAGAGACATTGACAAGCAGTATGCAGGGAAACCCTTCTCTCAGCAATCTATCCCAACACCAACCTCCAGTCCCTAGACTGAAAATCTACTTCAAGGATTCACTCTAATCAGAAACCACAACAGAGAAACTCTCCTACTTCTCACACAGCTCCCTTTTCTCACATTCCTGAACAACCAAAACCTATATATCCGCTCACACATTAAAAACAACAACTTGAAAGAATGTGTATAACAGCACCACTTAGTTATTCTGCTATAACACTGAGATGGTACAACGTATCGCTGCCTCTCAGCCTTTCCACACTATTGCACCCCTTTCAGGGATCTGATTGGTCTTGTGCACCACCAAGTTTCACCCACTTAAAAACTACTTGCTTACAAAATCAGACATAAAAATTCAAAAGAGTCACAGCACTATTACTGGAAACTGCTCACTGTCTCATTTTCTACCACAGAACTATAAAATAAATCAATTGGAATATAAATATTTTACTTACATTTCAGCGTATAGCATTGACAATCACAGCAGTATAATGTCCCGCCAGACAAGTTAACCTCTAAAGACATTTCTTTCCATACAGAAGTGTTTTTTGTAGCAGCTGAATTGGGGGCCATTTTTTTCCTGCACCAACTATTTTCTTATCTTATTCCCCAAAACAGTTATTTTCTTACTGTCCTGTAAACCTGTCTGAACAATTCAGGATTAAACCAGACAGTCTTCCCAGTGCTTTATTGGCAGTATCAACAGGTAGAGAGGCTCGGAGTAGAAGACGAAGTTATTGGCTTTACCCAGCATTCCTTGGATGGAGGGAAGGTCACAGCAACATGGGGCTTTTGAAGGAGAAACTGGGGAGTTGTCAGGTTCACAAGTCAGCCAATTTAGGAAGAAGCAGAATAACATATTTCCTCCTTTGTCTAAGCCTGTGGTTCCCAATCCCAATTACACCAATTACACCAATCCCAAAGTTTGTAGAAACTTTCCCCTTAGCAGGAATATGGCAATTTTCAAAGAAAATTCATTTTCCAAGGCCAAAAACACACTACAGCAACTAATAGAAGGCTTTACAATAGAAATTGGTTACAACCTGAATCGTGAAAAGAGACTCTCTCTCTCCATTAAAGAAAAAAAAACAAAAAAAAACCATGATAGGCTTTACTATTAGGATCAGTGAAATACCCTGGAAGGCTGTGGATGTATGAGATGGGTTATAAATAAGAAAATGATCTTGGCCCTGGTTCTCTTGGTTGCCTGGATTAATTCCTTTCACCACCAGTAGAAAATACTAAACTAATAGTCCCAGTTCTACAGCTTTGATTAGCCTTGGGGAAGTGTTTTGGACCCTTGCTGTACTGTTCTGTAAGGGCAGGATTTTCCCCTTTTGCTTCGTCTACACACTGGGATGGTTACTGTCAGTAGATCTTATTAAAGAAATTACAGTGCTCAATTAAATAAAAAGACATTCATAAATCAGAAATACAGTCACAATTCCCTGTTTGGTCTTTTAACGGGTCAATTAATCCCAGAGGCATTCAAAAGTTAAAATAACACATTTCTTCCCCTACAGAGTGCCCTCATTGAAAGGCATTTTTTGGTGGGATTAGGAGTATTTGCATAATGTATATTATTTCCTTCCAGTGATCTTTATCTCACTACACTCTACATTCAGGGATTGTGATGTCCTACAGGAGTGCTTAAAAGTAGATAAAATTGAGGAACAGATAGTACTCCTGAAAGACAAAACTATGTTGCTAATAGAGTTGATGGTGAGGGACACAGAGGATTAGCCATTCCTAGAGATCTATGCTGGATTATGGCATTATGGAGAAAACTCGCAAACAGCACAAGGCTGCAGGAGCACCATGTATCTACAACCGCCAGTAACCTGGAGATCTGTACAGGGCAGCTCGGTACAATCTGTAGGTGACATTGCCAGGTATCTTCTGCGTAGGATGGTCAGAGACAGTTCTGACTCCATCTCTTGCTCTCTAACTGAGTCCATAAAACTGTGATCTAACGCAGAAGGAATCCCAAAGGATGGTAGCAGCTGCAGTCCCATTTGTTCCAGTAGCAACTTTGACACCTTTTATCATCTCATTGACATCAGAGGGAGTTGCAGAGGTCGGGGGCTCTATGGACCTAGCCCTGCAGAAAGTCACGGGGAAGGAAAATTAACAGAATGGCTGTTCTGCACATCTCCCCTCTTTAAACAAGAAGCTGCACTTCCACACATTTTACACCAGATGGCCGCGTTCAACCACCTCTGCAACCATGTGCTTTTTAAGGTCCACGATTTTGAAAATTACGCCAAATATTTTAGATGCTGAAATGCAGAATGAGAGGTCTAATGTCCAGGAATGACAATCCTGGTCTGTTCTTGCAATCTCGCACAGAACATGCGGACCACTTGTCAAAGGACACGAACTAATAAATGAGATATCAGGTGATTCCTCTACACTACAATTACCTTTGGGATTTAAATGGCAGAAATGGGAGACAGAGGACTAACTGTCCCACGGCCCTGTGTATCATTATAGATTGTGAGGGGCTGATGAATAAATCCCATGGGAAGTAGTGTGGAAGAGACATTATACCCTGCCCCCATAAATCCCCTAGTGCAAACCCTAATCAACCTTACCGGATTCATATTGGTGAGAGAAGTATAACAATGATTCTGAGGCCATTAAATGTAAAGCAGCAGTCAAGCAATGCTGGGGAGCTAAGAATGTTTATTCCCATTCCACCCTGTAAATACCATTTCAGCACACGGTGAGAGACAGGGACTGTAACTTACATAGGGTTGTTCAGCACCAACAATATTGGGTCGTGATCCAGAAAGAGACCTCCGGGCTCCATCGCCATGATCAACACAACTACCAGTTCTCCCACAAGGAGGGTTAGGTTGGACATTAGGAAAAAATTCCTAACTCTTAGGGTGATTAACCACTGGGATAAGTTGCCTAGACAGGTTGTGGAATCTCCATCATTGGAGGTTTATAAGAGCAGGTTAGACAAACACCTGTCAGGGATGGTTTAAGAGGGTACTTGGTCCTTCCATGAGTACTGAGGACTGGAATCAGTGACCTCTCATGGTCCCTTCCAGTGTCTATGATTCTATATCCAACTACCAATTTAACAAACTGAGGAGCTTTCCCAGAGCCCAGGAAATTGCGCTTCCCTATTTCATTCACAGCTCCTTTTATTTTCCTTTCATTGAATGTTTAGCTCAGCTGGGAATGTTGATCTCTGAACTAAATTTGCACATTTCACACTCAGGTGACATCCCCTTGCAGATGTCAGCCATTATAAATGCTGCAGGTCACTGTTATTTGTTGATCAGCCTTGGGCCAGTCAGACGTAGCAAGATGCTTTCACAAGCTCACCTCATCTGGCTTTTCGTGCTCAGGAGTCAGGGTAAAGACCAAATGAAGGGGGCTCTGGATCATTTAAACTATAATGAGCCATGGAAAAATTTAAAAGAGATCTAGAAACATTGTATATTGATACCTAAAAAGTTCTCAGTTCATGGCAGTAACTTCTGAAATGGATGGTTCCTAACTGCAACTAAAAGGGAAAATTGCTCTGAGAAAAATATGTGTCACAAAACAACTTGGAATGAAAAACAAAACTCAAATATGTTAACATAATTCTCAAAGATTTATGATTGCACTATTTATAAAGCCAAAATATTGGATTTTGATTCATTTTATATGAATGAATATATATATATAAACACACACACACACACACTAGAGAGTGACTAATAGGCTAATTTATATTCTATTTGTGACTTCAGACTCCGGTGGGGACATCGTGATGACTCAGAAACCAGAATCAGTGTACTGCACTGCACAGGCAATCCAGGAAGTTTTTGGAGAATATTGAGGACAACTTCCTAGTACAAATGCTGGAGGAACCAACTAGGGGCCTTGCACCTCTAGACATATTGCTCACAAACAGAGAAGAATTGATAGGGGAAGTAGAAGTAAATGGCAACCTGGGCATCAGCAACCATGAGATGGTAGAGTTCAGGATCCTGATCAATGGAAGGAAGGAAAGAAGCAGAACATACACCCTGGACTTCAGAAAAGCAGATTTTTGGCTCCCTTAGGAAGCTGATGGGGGGGATCTCTTCAGAGGCTGATCTGAAGGGGAAAGGTGTCCAAGACAGCTGGCTGTATTTTAAAGAAACCCTGTTAAAGGGACAGGAAGATAACATTCCGATGTGCAGAAAGAACAGCAAATGTGGACGGCGCACAGCGTGGTTTAGCAGGGAACCCTGCGGTGAGCTGAAACATAAAAGGGAAGCTTACAAGAAGTGGAAGCTTGGACAGATGATAAGGGAGGTGTATAAAGATATTGCCCAGGACTGCAGGAATAAAATCAGAAAGGCCAAAGGACAATGGCTGCGTCTGCACTTGTAAATTAAGTCGACTTAAGCTTGCTTACGTCGACTTAATTTACCCTGCGTCTACACTGCAGTTTCCTTAAGTCAACTTAAGGAAAATAAAGTCGACAATGAAAATTAAGTCGACTTTATTAAACCTGTTTTTAATAAGACTTAAGGCTCGACCTTTTTTTCGCATCTGGAATACTGTGTACAGTTTGGGGCTCCCCACTACAGAAAGGATGTGGACAAATTAGAAAGAGTCCAGTGGAGGGCAACTAAAATGATTAGGGGGCTGGGGCACATGACTTATGAGGTGAGACAGAAGGAATTAGGCTTATTTAGTCTGCAGAGGAGAAGACTGAAGAGAGATTTGATAGCAACCTTCAACTACTTGAAGAGGTACTCCAAAGAGGAGGGAAAAAGGCTGTTCTCAGTAGTAACAAAGGACAGAACAAGGAGCAATGGTTTCAAATTACAGCTGGGGAGGTCGAGGTTGCATATTAGGAAAAACTTTCTCACTAGGAGGGTGGTGAAGCATTGGAATGGGTTACCTAGGGAGGTGGTAGAATCTCCATCTTTGGAGATTTTTAAGGACCCGTTAAACCAAACCCTCTCTAGGGTTTATCACTACTTAGCCTGGTCCCAACAGAAATCAGGACAAACTCCGAAGCTCCTCATCTATCTTGCTTTTACCCTGCAATCTGGGGTCCCAGCCTGGTTCAGCGGCAGTGGATCTGGCACCAATTACACTCTCACAATCAGCAGGGTTCAAGCTGAAGATGCTGGTGATTATTACTATCAACAAGCCTATAGCTCCCCTCTCACAGTGATACAGGCCAGTACAAAACCTCCTGGAGCCATTCTGTTCAGTGTCACAGCTGCTTCCTCAATGTCCACCTGCTCAGTGCAACTGCCACACTTGACGCAGGGCTGGGGATTCGGTCGATTCATTAACACTTTGCTGGCTGGGCTACAGACACTGCCGTTCCCCACAGCTCCCACCCTGCAGCAAAAATAGCAATAAGCCCTGAGAAAGTTCTTTCCAAAAATCAGAGATTTTACCTGACCGGAACTCTTTTTTCCTCTCAGGTAAATGATCTCTCTTTTATTGCCCTAGAAACACGAAGAAGGAGAGACCATTTCTGAATAAAAACATCCATGCTCACCCCAATGCTGCCATGTGGGCGGGGGGTGGGGGGGAATGAAAGCCTGAATGTGGCATTCCTGGGGGAGGGGAAGGCTGCAGAGGCAGCAAAGAAACAATCCACAGTGCCGCCCCCCCAACCACCCAAGGTGGAGGAGACATGGGACAACACCGACCGGCTGTGTTAGGAGCTGCAGGCATCTGGCCCAGCCCTGTGTCTCCCCATCTCCTGGAGCTAGGAGGGAGGCCGGACATTGGCATCGACCATCTACCCATCTAGCACACTGCCTGGCTATGATTGTGCTGGTACGTCAGTGTAAACGAGAAGAGACGGTGCTCAGCACCTTGGGCATGATCTAAAGACCACTGGAGTCAATGGAAAGAGTTCGACTGACAATCAGTGGACTTTAGATAAACCCGTAACTGGCCTCCTCAGTGTTCAGCCGTGTTCAAACACACTCACTCACAATCCCCCTCTCCTTTCTTGGCCAGAAAGAACACGCTGTGGCATTGCTGTGAGGCGAACGTTCATGTTACAGTACTACTAACGGGGACATGACCAGGAACTATAAGCTGAGAACATTTTATCCCACTCAAGCTGACAAGCAACATGTCAGTCCACAGAGAAAGAGAGCTATTCAGGGCCAGTGGGAATGAACTTGCCTCTCTGAGCTGTCCAGGGCCCCTTCCCTTTTTGTGCATGTGTATTGATGACACACATTTTCATCAGACCCAAATTTGCATATTTTCCTGCTTTTGCGAGCAGTTATAAATGTTCTCTGTCTGTCGTTATGGCTTGTTCCTCAATATCCGGCCAGTCAGACATAGCAACATGATCTCACAGGTTCAGCTCATCTGGCTCTTGGTGCTCTGGATCCAGGGTAAGGATCTACCAAGGGGAAATGGTCCGAATTAAAGTTATTATTTATTATTTGCATTGCAGTAGCCCCAAGAGGACCTAATTGGAAATCATGACACTTTTGTTCTAGGCACTGTACAGACATGTAATGAAGAGATGGTCTCTCTCCTAAGAGATTACAGATTGAGTCAGTAACAATGTTTATATCTAGAGAGGCTAAATATCAAACAATACTCTTTCTGTGAAGTTAGTGATGCTTTCTGATGAATGTTTCTCTTATGTAAACTGCTATTAAATGAAACAGACATATAAGAAAGCTGTGAGCAATAAGGGATGGGATTGAAAATGAAAGAATGTAATCTTTAGTATCATGGCCAAGTGGTAAACTACAGTGATTACATAAAGATGCCAATGAGAATCTTGAAATAGTCTCAGCATTGTTCAGTTTGACTGACAATATATTAAATGACAATTTATTCCCAATTCCAGACTCCAGCGGGGACATTGTGACGACCCAGACTCCAGAATCCTTGTCAGTGTCTCCAGGAGAGAGAGTCACCATCAACTGCAAAGCCAGTTCAAGCCTTACTTACTCAGGCGATGACTACCTTGCCTGGTATCAGCAGAAAATGGGACAAGCTCCTAAGCTACTCATCTATTTGGCTTCCACCCGTGCCTCTGGGGTCCCAGACCGGTTCAGCGGCAGTGGATCTGGAACCGATTTCACTCTCACCATCAGCAGGGTTGAAGCTGAAGACGCTGGAGATTATTACTGTCAACAAGGCTATAGTATCCCTCTCACACAGTGATACAGACCAATACAAAAACTTCCCCATCCTGGTCTTTTCAGGGTCACAGCTGCTTCCTATACCTAGTGTAACTGCTACACCAGACTTCAGAGTTTGAAAAGTCTTTCAGCACCTCCCTCTGCTCCCACTACTACTGCTAACACTGTGAACTCTTTCCCCAACCAATGCCCCCCTTGTTGCACAACCGTCGACCCAGAGCTGAGCAGCCAATGTCCCAGCCTTGCAGGTCAGCTTCTTGCTGGAGGGGAAATCAGCGATGTGGAGGGCGAGTAACAGAATTGTAACTTCTTAGATTCACACATATACACCAAAACTGGGAGAAAGGCAATGACAAACGGTATGCAGGGAAACCCTTCTCTCAGCAATCTATCCCAACACCAACCTCCAGTCCCTACACTGAAAAACTACTTCAAGGATTCACTCTAATCAGAAACCACAGCAGAGAAACTATCCTACTTCTCACAGGGCTCCCTTTCCTCACATTCCTGAACAACCAAAAACACCACCACCATGGAATGTCTTCCTAAAACTACATATCCGTTCACACATTAAAAACAGCAACTTGAAAGAATGTGTATAACAGCACCACTTAGTGACTCTGCTATAACACTGAGATGATACAACATATCGCTGCCTCTCAGCCTTTCCAGACAATTGCACCTCTTTCAGGAATCGGATTTGTCTTCTGCACCGCCAAGTTTCACCCCACTTAAAATCTACTTGCTTACTAAATCAGACATAAAAATTCCAAAGAGTCACAGCACTATTACTGGAAATTGCTCACTCTCTCATTTTTTACCACAGAACTATGAATATATCAATTGGAATATAAATATTTTACTTACATTTCAGCGTATTGCATTGACAATCACGGCCGTATAATATCCTCCCAGACAAGTTAACCTCTAAAGACATTTCTTTCCATCGAGAAGTGTTTTTTGTAGCAGCTGAATTCGGGGCCATTTTTTTCCTGCACCAACTATTTTCTTATCTGTTTCCTTTTTCTTACTGTCCTGTAAAACCAGTCTGAACAATTCAAGATTAAACCAGACAGCCTTCCCAGTGGTTTATTGGCAGCATCAACAGATGGAGAGGCTTGGAGTAGAAGACGAAGCTGTTGGTTTTACCCAGGATTCCTCTGATGGAGGGAAGTTCACACCAACATGGGGCTTTCAAAGGAGAAACTGGGGAGTTGTCAGGTTCACAAGTGAGCCAATATAGGAAGAAGCAGAACACCATATTTCCTCCTTTGTCTAAGCCTGTGGTTCCCAATCCTTCTGTTTCAGGAGCCACAGATATTTTTACAATCCTGAAGGACCACCAGTCTCTGCCAGAAACCTCCCGCCCCCTCCACTGCAGCCAGACAAAAGGAATTCAGTGAGGACCTTCTTGCCAATCTCCTGTCGCCCCTGGCTGCGGCCAGTGGCCTGCACCCATCTTGTGGCCCCAAAGCAAGATTCTCTTCCTGGGTCCTTAGGCAGTGGCTCCCTTCTGCTGCCAGCAGAAGGGGAGTGGTGGACAACTTTGCAAGACCCTGGGGACTACAGGTTGAGAACCAGTGGTCGAAGCACACTTGACATACTTTTAGAACTGGGGACAGTGGTGGAGGGTTGAAGATTCATCTGGTTTTACTCAAACTGGTACTGAGCATTGGAGGTGTTGGCAGCTTTGGCTCTCCTGAGATGCAGCCAATGGTGTGGTCAGCATCCAGACCCCTGAAGGAAGGACAGGGACATTGATGGGCTCTAGTAGGAACCTGATAACTGCATCATGTGGTTGCTCTGCAGACCCTTTTGCTAAAGGACCAGGCCATTCCCAACTCTAACTTTACGCAACCAAATACGACAAATGCTACAACAACAGAACCAACTTCCCTGGGATTGACACCCCTGGAACTCAACGGGGCCTTACCGCCTTGTTCAGTGACGCAGCAATCTTCAAGGTATGCTAGAACTAAATCATCATATTAGTTTAAGGGATTAAAACATGGTTCAACTAACTGCCTTGGCACCTCCTGCTGGAGAATCAGCTCTCAGCTAGGCAGAGGCCCCTCTCTGCAGTGTCTCAGTCTCCATCCTGGCTCCACTGCACCCTCCTTCTCATGACTCATCCCTCCAGCTGAGTCAATCTGTGTTGCCCCCTTCTGAGGGATTCTGTAGTCCATTCCAGCCACTTCCCACTATGGCCGCCGCAGCCTTGTCAACACTGCAGTGCTAAGCAGGGAAGCAGGAGAGGGGGATACACCCAGGACCACCCACTACTCTGGATCCTGGCTCAGGGATCTTGTGTGTGTGGCAACCCTTTTGTGACATGTCCCCACAATTCCTCCTTGGATTTTTCTAGGCCACTTCGCAGCAATCCCAGCACCTTCTCTGCCCTTGCACCAGGGCTCCCAGCACTCCTGAGTTCCAGCTGTCAGCCACTGCTCTGTCCAGGGTGCTGACTGCACTCCCTCTTCAAGCCCCTGGGAGTCAGTGTCCTTTGCGTACTTTGAATCTCCCTTTCATAACAGCTTTATAAAGTGTGTACAGCACCTGGCACAGTGGGGCTCTGATCCCGAACTGGCACATATTAACTCTGCACATTACAAATAAATCGTAACAAGGAGCTGCACCCAGCCCTCCTCTACAACAATGCTGGACTAATTGTTTCAGCAATTGTAGCAGCACCAATGTTGATTTCTCAGTGTAGATGAGGATGTGTGGGGATGGCACAGATTGAGCAATCTGCATTCATCCCTGCTATTTGGGGTTTATCTCTGATAGAAGCCTTCCCCAATACAATTTACTGTCAAAGAAGGGTCACACTTTGAATCACTGTTCTGAAATCTCTCATATAACAATGGCATTAACCAGCATCTCAGCAACAATAATGTGCTGAGAACATTTATTCCCCTTCTTCCTTGACAAATACCAGATACTTATACAGAGACACTTTTGTACCCAGGAACGTCTAATTGAACATTTTACTTATTTCACCTATGGCTCCTTCACTTCCCTTTTTGTGCATGTTTACCAACCAGCCATCACTTTTCATCCCTCAATCCAATTAGCATATTTCACACCCGGGTAACCTCCCCTGATGCATTGAACAATTATAAATATTCTAATCTACTCATGCTTTGTTGATCAGCATCAGGCCACTCATACATATCAAGATGATCTCACAGGCTCAGCCCATCTGCCTGTTAGTGCTCTGGATCCAGGATAAGGTCAAACCAAGAAGGAATTTGATTAATTTCACATCTCAAAATTTAAAAAAAGAAATGTTGTATATTGACCTATCAACTATCAGGTACAATCAAAATGCACTTAGTTTATCAGCTCTTTGTGCTGGGACTGTTTCTTCGTATTAGTTTCTGCAATGCCTAGCACCGCAGAGTGCAAACCGTTAAATAAACAGTCAGAACATCAATTATCGAAATCTTTATTTCGTTTTAATTAAGAAAAGGGAGAGGTAACTATGTACGGAAATTGTGTAAAGATACACATGGAAATATCTCACATAACATTGAGTTTGACTGGAAAGATTTGTATGTCTGTTAACTCATATTCTCTTCATAAAGTCAGACTCCAGTGGCCAGATTGTGATGACCCAGACTCCAGAATCCTTGGCAGTGTCACCTGGAGACAGAGTCACCATCAACTGCACAGCCAATCAAAGCATCACAGACCCTTTATCACGCATTAGCTATTTAGCCTGGTACCAACAGAAATCAGGACAAGCTCCGAAGCTCCTCATCTATAGTGCTTCTACTCTGCAATCTGGGGTCCCTGCCCGATTCTGAGCAGTGGGTCTGGCACAGATTACAGTCTCAGAATCAGCTGCATTCAAGCTGAAGATGTTCAAGATTATTATTGTCTGCAAAGCTGGAGATCTCCTCTCACATGATACAGACCAATACAAAAACCTGCCTGCTCTAAGCTACGTCTCTCCCTCATTGAATCATTGCAGCCACTGTCTTTCCAAAAGGTGGATGGGCGTCTACCAGGCTTTGAGACTCTGACCCCACGGTTATTTGGTTTGACCAACCATACACACACAGGTAGGAATGTATATTACCTTTTTAATTCAGAGTCCACTGGGCAGAGTGTGTGGATGCAGACTCCGGAATCCCAAGTCACTTTCAGCTGCAAAATAAAAATATTTAAAGGAATGCAAATGTATTCTGAAAACTTTTTAATTTGTAGTCAATGTACTATAACGACAATCTATTTGACTAGTAAGGCTGAATTTGAACACACCAGCCATCATACTATATCACTCCCTATATGGGAGCATCTGATGTTCCAGTTCAGTAGCTAATACAGACTTAACCCCAGAATAAAATCACATCTGGAAAAATGCAGTTAAATTAGTTGTTCGGATTATTCCCTTTCCACAAAGTACCAGTAACACAGCCAAGGGGCAAACCTTGTGCATTAAAGAGCAGAATCAGTGACTCAGGGAGTGAGAACATGTTTTACATCATTACAATCATTCTGCACAGCCCTAATAAGGCAACTGAATCCATTCTGAAGACACTATTTTCCTCTACTGGACACAAGGGGTGCGTCTACACTGGCAATTTAGGTCAACTCAAGGATGCTTAAGTTGACCTACACAAAGCCGTGTCCACACTGGGCTTTTATTAAGTCGACTTAAGTGCTTCCTTAAGTCGACTTAACACCACCACCTCTGAAGGTCGACTTGGGCCTTAAGTCGACTTCTGAAGTCGACTTAAAGCCAATGTGGATGGCGAATAGCGCTAAGTCAACTTTATTAAGTCAACTTAAAGCCAGTGTGGATGGCTATGTCTACAGTTAAGTCGACTTATCAAGGTCGACTTAAGTCGATTTAAAGTGAAGTTGATTTAACTTTACAAGTTTAGACAGAGCCAAGGAGCTCTCATTGTACCTAATTCTGATCTCGTTTAAACCACCCGAAGCTAGAAGTAATTTCCTTGAGGTAAATAGAGGGAAACCAGGCTTTCATGGGAGTGAATTGTCTCTTGCCTCAGAAGAATCTGTATCTATCAGTCTAAGAGTGGAGTTTCTGACATACAGAGCGAGACAAAATGTTTGCAACACTCATAACTGCTGATCATTCCCTCCTGCTCTGAGCTGTTAGAACTGGTGTGTTTCACTCTCCCTGATTTAGTCATCAGTACCGGATGGGTCAGATCAAACAAAACGATGTCACAGGCTCAGTTCCTCTAGTCCTCTGGATTCAAGGTAAAAATTAGAGCCAGAGGGAAAAGGATGAATTAAGTATAATCAGCCTTCATAGGAAAATGAAAAGATTCAGTACTTCAGTTTATCAAATCATTAATGTTCCTCAGAGTTGCACCAATTTCTGTTGAGCTTTGTCTCATTTCAAAGAAGGGAGAAAGAACTTTTAAAGTAGTAAGGAGCTGATCCAAAACCCAGGGAAGTTAGCAAGATCCAGATCCACAAAGAGATTATAATGCAAGTCCCACTCTTTCCTGACCCAATTAATCAATTAAAGCAGAACAAAAATTCAACAAGAGAGATTAAGAGCTACCCTCATCGAGAATATCTCATAGCCCAGTGGTTGGGCACCCACCTGAAAGTTGACAGCTCCCTGCTCAAATTCTCTCTCTTCATCAGATGTAAAGGGGACTTGAACTGGTGATCGTCCATATCCCAGGTGAGTGTCTAGACATTGTGCTCAAGATTATGGTGGAAACTTCCTCTTACCCCACCCCTCCTGCAGACTTTTTTATGTGGATTTAGATAGCATCTGAGCACACCAAGTCGTCTGGGCCTAACAGGCATGACAGATAGTCCTCCACCAATCTTTCCCTAGTCCATGGATCATGCCAGGCTTTGAATGAGAGAAAGATGCTGGACACCTTGAATAAGACACTATTGTGCGTGCCCAGAGGCAGAAGTACAGGCACTTAGGGAACTGTTAAAGCAAAATCTTAGGTGACAATTGAGGGTCAGAAATCTGAGGCGAGAACAACCAGATGAAGAACCTGGATGAAGGTAAATACTAACTCAACAGAGATGATTACTTTGAGTCCCTCAGCCAAGAAAGTGAAACAGAAAGGTGTTCCTGAATGCCTGTGTGAGGCTGCCTGTTAAGCAAAGGACACCCTCTGGAGAGAATGCTCTTTAATGGGTGAAGCTGGTCTGGACTTGTTCGTACTCTAGGTGGAAGGTATCTAAGGCAGAACCACTCCAGACCAATCCGGAGTGACCCACCTCACCCCAGCAGGGACACTGTGATGATGCACAGTCATTATCAGCTGCAAAGACCACTCAAGACTTACCAGCAGCAGTAGAATAAAGAAAATGTTGAACTGGTACCAGCTGTACCCAGAGAAGTTCCTTTATCCTGTCTATTACACTTCCAGTCTGCAAACCAGGATCCCAGCCCACAGCACTGGCAGTAGGTCTGGGAGAAATTTCAGTTGATCAGTCCTGAGCTTCAAAAGTTGGCACAGGTGGGGGGCTCAAAAATTTGAAAATTGAAGCACAAACATTCCTCAGAGAGCTACAGTAGCGTAGGGATCCTTAGATGTCATTGTGGAGAAACAACAAGGGAAATAATGTTCTGAGCAACTGGATGGAAGGTTTTAAATTGAAAGAACCTTCTTCAGTGTACTCTCTCTGAGCTGTTCAGTTCAGTGCATCTGTTCTCACGGGAAGTCAGCTACACTGAAGGGAACTCTCAAACAGCACCAGGCTGCAGGAGCATGGAGCGTCTACAACAGTCACTAATCTGGAAAGCTGTACAAGGATTTTATAACCCAAACAATGAGAGCTGCAAAGATCAGGAGTGCTGTATGGTCCTGGAGCTTTACTGAGGCACAGGGAATAGACGTTTCCTGAGAAACTACTTTGCTACCATACAAATTTAAACAAGGAGCTGAACTTCTACAAAACGGGCACCAGATGGCCACATTCAACTGCTTTCCCAGCATCTTTCACAGGCACATTGGAAAATGAGACCAAATATTTTCGATGCTGAAATATAGCTTGCAGAGTCTCTCAGGAATCTCTCAGGAAGCAGGTGGGGGAGTTACAGGAGGAGGTGGCCAGGCTCAGGAGTATCCATGCCCTGGAGAAGTTCCTGGATAGCATCCATGAGGAAACATGCAAGGATGAGGAAACTATCCAGAGGCAAAGGACTGCTGCCACACCCTCGGAGACGGATGGGATGGCTCAAGCAGAGGGTGGACACTGGCAGCTGGTTACTTCTGGCAGCAGACAGTGCTCCACCCCTGCTCCCATCCCACCCTCCGTTGTGGTAAAGAACCGCTACGCAGCACTACAGACGGGAGATGATATGGAAGAGGAGAAGCCGTGCACCCCCGAGGTTGGGAGGATCACAACCATCACACCCAGGAGAAAACGTCGGGTTGTGGTGGTTGGGGACTCTCTTCTGAGGGGGATGGAGGCACCCATCTGTCGCCCAGATAAGGCTTCTCGGGAGGTATGCTGCCTGCCAGGCGCCCGTATCCGAGACGTTACGGAGGGATTGTCGAGAATCATCCATCCCTCTGACTACTACCCCATGCTACTCATCCATGTGGGAACCAATGATACTGCGAGAGGTGACCCTCTGCAGATCAAAGGTGACTACAGGGCTCTGGGAGCATGGGTGAAGGAGTTCGGTGCACAGGTGGTGTTCTCCTCGATCCTTCCGGTCAAGGGTAGGGGCCCGAGCAGAGACAGATGCATCCTGGAGGTGAATGCCTGGCTGCGGAGATGGTGTTACCAGGAGGGCTTTGGCTTCCTCGACCATGGGGTGCTGTTTCAGGAAGAAGGACTGCTAGGCAGAGACGGACTCCACCTATCCAGGAAGGGAAAGAGCATATTTGGAAGCAGACTGGCTAACCTGGTAAGGAGGGCTTTAAACTAGGTCCGAAGGGGGAAGATGACCAAGACCCACAGGTAAGTGAAACTGAGGGAAACCTGGGGGAAGGGATGGAACTTGGGGGATGCTGGGGCTGTAACAGCAGGAATAAAAGAGAGGGTAGTTGGAACTGGGGGCTGGGGTCAAATAATTGTTTATTTCTTGATAAAGTCATAATACCTCAGGTGAGTGGGGAAGGAGGACACCGGGAGAAATTGCAAGGGGGAAGATGCGACAGGAGGGAGAATCGACAGGGCAAAGTAGGGCAATGGGCCCGGTATCTTAGGTGCCTGTACACAAATGCGAGGAGCCTGGGAAACAAGCAGGAAGAATTGGTAGTACTGGCACAGACAAGGAACTATGATATAATTGGAATAACAGAAACGTGGTGGGATAACTTGCATGACTGGAGCACTGCCATGGATGGATATAAATTGTTCAGGAAGGACAGGCAAGGAAAAAGGGGGGGAGGAGTAGCTTTATATGTAAAAGAGCTGTATGACTGCTCGGAGCTCCACTATGAAAGTGGAAACAAGATGGTTGAAAGTCTGTGGGTTAAGTTTAGGGGAGAATGCAACAAGGGGGATGTTGTGGTGGGTGTCTGCTACAGACCACCAGACCAGAAAGAGGAGGTGGATGAGGCGTTCTATGGACAACTAACAGAAGTTTCCAGATCGTCGCAGGCCCTGGTTCTTATGGGGGACTTCAATTATCCTGATGTCTGCTGGGAAGATAATACAGCAGTGCACAGGCGATCCAGGAAGTTTTTGGAGAGTATTGAAGACAACTTCCTAGTACAAATGCTGGAGGAACCAACTAGGGGCCTTGCACCTCTAGACCTATTGCTCACAAACAGAGAAGAATTAATTGGGGAAGTAGAAGTAAATGGCAACCTGGGCAGCAGCGACCATGAGATGGTAGAGTTCAGGATCCTGATCAATGGAAGGAAGGAAAGAAGCAGAACACACACCCTGGACTTCAGAAAAGCAGATTTTGGCTCCCTTAGGGAGCTGATGGGCAGGGTCCCATGGGAAGCTGATCTGAAGGGGAAAGGTGTCCAAGACAGCTGGCTGTATTTTAAAGAAACCCTGTTAAAGGCACAGGAAGATAACATTCCGATGTGCAGAAAGAACAGCAAATGTGGACGGCGACCAGCGTGGCTTAGCAGGGAACTCTGCGGGGAGCTGAAACATAAAAGGGAAGCTTACAAGAAGTGGAAGCTTGGACAGATGACAAGGGAGGCGTATAAAGATATTGCTCGGGACTGCAGGGATCAAATCAGAAAGGCCAAAGGACAATTGGAGTTGCAGCTAGCAAGAGATGTGAAGGATAACAGAAAGGGGTTCTATAAGTATATCAGCAACAAGAAAAGGATCAGAGGTGGTGTAGGTCCCTTACTGAATGGGGCAGGCATCCTCGTGGAGGATGATGCGGAAAAGGCTGAAGTACTCAATGCTTTTTTTACTTCAGTCTTCACAGGGCGGGCCAGCTCCCAGGCTACTACACGGGGTAACGCGGACTGGAGAGGAGAGTGGCCCTCGGTGATGGAAAGTCAGGTTAGGGAACACTTAATGAAATTGGATGTGCACAAGTCCATGGGGCCGGATGAACTGCATCCGAGGGTGCTGAGGGAGTTGGGGGAAGTGATTGCAGAGCCGCTGGCCATTATCTTTGAGAACTCGTGGCAAACGGGGGTGGTCCCGGAGGATTGGAAAAAGGCAAATATAGTACCTATCTTTAAGAAAGGGAAAAAGGAGGATCCGGGGAACTACAGACCGGTCAGCCTCACCTCAATCCCTGGGAAAATCATGGAGCAGGTCCTCAAGGAATCCATCCTGAAACACTTGGAGGAAAATAGAGTGATCAGGAACAGTCAACATGGATTCACCAAGGGCAAATCGTGCCTGAACAACCTGATTTCCTTCTATGATGAGATGACTGGATTTGTGGATGCGGGAAGAGCCGTTGACGTGATATACCTTGACTTTAGCAAGGCTTTTGATACGGTTTCCCACAGCATTCTCGTTGGCAAGTTAAGGAAGTATGGGTTGGATGAGTGGACCGTAAGGTGGATCGAAAACTGGTTAGATCAACGGGCTCAGCGGGTAGGAATCAATGGCTCGATGTCTGGTTGGCAACCGGTAACGAGTGGAGTGCCCCAGGGGTCGGTCCTGGGGCCGGTTCTATTCAACATCTTCATTAATGATCTTGATGATGGAATAGACTGCGTGCTTAGTAAGTTTGCAGATGACACCAAGTTAGGGGGAATGGTAGATACTCTGGAGGGCAGGGACAGGATCCAGAGAGACTTGGACAAATTGGAACACTGGGCCGAAAGAAACCTCATGAGGTTCAACAAAGACAAGTGCAAAGTCCTGCACTTAGGACGGAAAAATCCCATGCACTGCTACAGGCTGGGGACCGATCAGCTAAGTAGCAGTGCTGTAGAAAAGGACCTGGGAGTTATGGTGGACGGGAAGATGAATATGAGCCAACAGTGTGCCCTTGTTGCCAAAAAGGCCAATGGCATATTAGGCTGCATCAGTAGGAGTATTGCCAGCAGATCGAGGGATGTGATAATTCCCCTCTATTCGACACTAGTCAGGCCGCATCTGGAGTACTGTGTCCAGTTTTGGGCTCCCCACTACAGAAAGGATGTGGACAAATTAGAAAGAGTCCAGCGGAGGGCAACAAAAATGATTAGGGGGCTGGGGCACATGACTTATGAGGAGAGACTGAAGGAACTAGGCTTATATAGTCTACAGAAGAGAAGACTGAGGGGAGATTTGATAGCAACCTTCAACTACTTGAAGGGTTGCTCCAAAGAGGAGGGAGCTAGGCTGTTCTCGAGGGTAACAGAGGACAGAACAAGGAGCAATGGTTTCAAATTACAGCTGGGGAGGTTAAGGTTGGATATTAGGAAAAACTTTCTCACTAGGAGGGTGGTGAAGCATTGGAATGGGCTATCTAGGGAGGTGGTAGAATCTTCATCCTTGGAGATTTTTAAGGCTCGGTTAGACAAAACTCTGGCTGGGATAATTTAGGGGGAGTGGTCCTGCTTTTTAGCAGGGGGTTGGACTAGATGACCTCGTGAGGTCCCTTCCAACCCTATGATTCTATGATTCTATGAGTCTAACTTTAAATCTCTAGGAATTGACGTTATGGTCTATTTATACAGTGTTATACAGAAAATGGAAACACCACCACAGAGCTCTCAAACTATTTAATTGGCTACTACTCTATTCCTGTATAATACACTTACCTTTACGATTTCAATGGTAGAATAGTCAGGACTTTCAGCATTAGGGTTCCCACAACTCTGTGCATCAAAACAGGGTCTCTGATGTGATGACTAATAAATACTTTAAGGAGTAATAGAGAAAAGCGATGTTAGACCCTGCACAGACCCCCTAGCACGGGGAGATCATATCACCCATATCTTTCTGAGGAGATTCCTAGCATAACAATGATTCTACAGTCATTAAATTAAAATGAGCCAACCAACAAAACTGAGGAGCCAAGAACATTTATTCTCATTCCACCCTGACAAATCCCATTTCAGCACAAAACGAGGGACAGGGACTGTAACATTTCTTCAGCACGCAATCCTCGGGTGGGCACACAGTCTGACTGGAGACAGAACCGAGGAGGATTCAAGGTTTCTGTAGCAGGGAATATGACAGAAGTATCGGGACATAGACAGGAGACCAGGGCAGTTCTCAGCTCCCTGGAAGGTCTCAGACGGCTTTGTGGGGAAAATAATTCAACATTTTTAAGCTAAAAGACTGAGGAGTGACCTGAAGGGCAAACTCAGAGACACAGAGAACGGATCTTTTTGATTCAAGCTGCAAGTAAACCCCAATGGGAATAGGGTGACCAGATGTCCCAGTTTGAAAGAGACAGTCCCAATGTTTGGGGTGTTATCTTATATATGTGTATATATCCACCCCTACTTCCACGTTCCCGTCCTGATTTTTCACTCTTGCTATCTGGTCACTTTAAGTCGGAACCTACTAACTGAATCATTTCACTGATCAGCAAAAACATTGCTCGTGAACCTTCAGCAGCCAAATACAGACAACAGCACAGCATCGTACAGTCATGGCCGAAACATTGCAGACCCACGCCTGCATCAGATTACTCCTCCTGATTTGACTTCCCTGGGGCTGATACCCATAGAGCAGAACTGGCCGGTATGGGTGTCATCGCACTCTGCAGGGGTGTTAGAAAGGTAGATTATAGCGCCATATTATATGAGAAAAAAATGAGAGACCGGTGGCATCTTAAAGACGAACAAATATCTTCAGGCATAAGCTTTTGTGGGCGACAACCCACTTCGTCAGATGCATCATTTTATATGAGCATAATTTTCCTTCCCATGAAGTCCCCAGTTCTCATACTTTGAAAAAAGAAAAACTCACTTGTCTTTCAAAAGATAAATTAACAATCTGCAGACAATACAATATTGTCTAAAGTTACCAATAATGAGGGTCTGGAGCATAGTGACTCAATGGGGAATAAAGCCATGCTTATTCCATCACACTTACGCTTTCCTCATCCTGTGTTGACGAGGGACAGCTCCAGAATGTCAAAGCAGTTGGTGACGTGAAAGTGCAAACCACATACGAGGTGACCAAAAAAAAATGCTTCAAGGACACACTGAAGCATAATTTGAAACAGCACAACGTTGATGGAGACAGCTGAGGGTGATCAGCAACTGATGGATCATGCTGCCAAGCAATAATCAACAATGACGTTATCCAGTCCAGGATTAACCACTGTACGACGCTCGAGGCAGAGTGGCGGAGTCAAAAATACCAGCAGACTCAGTCGATACAGATGCACTTCACGTGGCATACATCAGTCTTTTAACCACCACCATATTCACAAGACATAAAAGCCGGGTCAGCACCGTCCTCAGTCAGTGAGGACAACGAGAAGCTGAAACTTTAGCTATGCAGAGGTTAACGCCTGGCTGTACTAGCAGCTTATTAAATGACCGGCCAATAGATTGGTCAAAATAGTTGTATCTTATTAGAAGGTGTCTGAAGTAACTCAAATGTATTCTCGGTTCCTTTTACATGGATATAATCAGACTCTAATAACCACAACAAGCCATTTGACAAATGTAGCTGAACTTCCACACGATGGCCATCAGATGGCATCACTCTGTCTACCTATATGGAATCATCTGCAATGAGCTACAAAGAAAATACAGTGATAACATGACTACACACATCCAGAAAAAAATAAAGATAAATTAGTCTTCAGGGCCCTATTCCCCTTCTACAGGGCCCCAGTAATACAGGGAAGAATTTGGACCTTTGAATCAAAAAAACCAAGCCATTGACTCTGAGTGGGAAGATGTGTTTTATATTATTACAATCCTGGCAAACATTCTGAAAGAAGGCATATAAATTATTTCTTTAGATACTATTCTCTACCTGCTTCTTTATGATCTCACAGTAAGCCAGGAGTAACTCGACTGAGGTGAAACAAACAAGGAATCTGGTGCCACTTTTAAAGACTAACACATTTATTTAAATGCCTTTCAAGCAGTGTATCTGAGATCTCAGTCACACCCATGGACTTTACGAGACTTACTTGTACCTTATCATTGTATAATCGTCCCTGTTTCTCTAATGGCCGAGTCTGTCAACAAAAGGTGAGACAAGACACTTTGCGTACTCATAACTACCCAATTATTTCTTCCTGCTCTGAGCTCTTAGCACTGATTTGTGCCTTAGTGCTCAGCACTGGACAGCTCAGGACACGTCAGAATGATTGCACTGGCTCATTTCATCTGGCTATTAGTGCTCTGGATTCAGGATAAGAACCAAACCAAGATGGGACTGGATGAATTAAAATTATGACTGCTCTTTAAAATAATTGAAAAGATTTAGAACTCTGGCCTATCAAATCCTAAATATTCTTTAGTTGGGACAACTTCTGATCAGTTTGGTCTCATTTCAAATTGAAAAAGAAAAAAGGAGTGAGAGAGAGAAAGCATGTAAGGGGATGGATCACTTGATGATTACATGTTCTATCCATTCCCTCTGAAGCACCGGGTATTCTGTTGGATGACAGGATACCCAGTAGGTGAACCATTGGTCTGACCCAGTAGTCTAATCTCCTGCTCAACGCAGGCCACAGAACTTCACCCACCCATTCAAGTAATAGATCTTAACCTACGACTGAGTTATTGAAGTCCTCAAATAATGATTTAAATCAAGGGTTCTCAAATTGGGGGTTGTTTTAAAGAGGGTCATGGGATTATTATGGGTGGCAGGGTCAGAAGCTGTCAGCCCCCAGGCATGTTAGTAAAGATGGCAAGGCATGGGGGATCATGACTTTTTGGACGGTCGTCACAGCCTGAAATATTTGCAAAAGGGGTCCCACAAAAAAAAATTAAAAATTTGAAATTTCAGATACTGGGGTCAGATTGCTCCGATTCTTCAAAATCCCAGACGACAGAATCACCATTACAAGTCACTGCACAGGTATTACACGAGAAAAAAGTGGGTGCATATTTCATCTATTATCCTTCCATTTTTGATGTTCAGTAAAGACTCACTCACCAGGGCACATTGAGGAAATCAAAGAACGATATTTTCTGTTGATCTTTAACATCAAGATAGGCACCAATTATATAGCTGATTTTTATCCATAAATACCTATTCTAGAAATAAACCACTCAGTAAAAAAAACTTGAGAGAAACAAAAATGGAAAAATACATTTAAATACAGATATAAAAATGTACTCAGACAGATAAGCTGCTCCTGTAACCATGTGATCTAGTTAGCAAGTGTAGCTTGAAGTAACCAAAACAGACGTGGCGAAAAGCAAGCCAGTATATTTGGTGAAATATTTCATAGGAAATTATTTATTTCATGTCAGTTAAAATTCTGTGAAAAATTGCTCATTTTTACCCTCACAAAAATTCAAAACAACTAAAAAACTTCATTTCTTTTTTTTAATCAGACTTCACACACACATTTTCTCCCTCCTACTGGAAACACTGTATGGGGTACAAGGTAGCAATAACATAATGAGGGAAAATATTTAAGAGGGGATAAATGAACTGAAAGTAGGGAGTTCAAGAAATTTTGAAATATTTTTGTGAAACATTTCAAAGTAGTCTAAATCTAAAACCTCTATAAACACAAATCTGACTTTCCAAGAAACTGCGACAGATGACATCACTCTACTATGCTTCCCTTTAAAGCTGCTGGATTTTAAGTGCTTTGAAAATCAGGCCACTTCTTTTAGGTGTCTATATATTGCCTCTGACATTTAAAATAAGGCCACCAGGTTTAGAAATTTGTTTACGATCATACTAAAATAAGAACAGCCAGAAGATAAGGTTCCCACATCTGTGGGTGCATTAAACAAGGTCTCTAAGATAACTCAGGGGTAGCAAGAAGTATAAAGGCAGAGGATGTCCCATTGCGCTGCTCCCCTCCAGAGAGAGATCATCCCATTTATAACACTGCACTGAGATTTCTAGGAAAACAGCAAAACTAAGTTCATTACATTTAATTTGACATCCAGGCAATCAACTGAGAATATTTGTTCCCATTCAACCCTGTCAAATGCCATTTCAACACAGCACAGCTATCTGGGACTGTAAGTTCCCATGTATTATTACACCATTTGCCAAAGTGGGGCACTGATTACAGGGATGTCAGGGACTGTGTGTTTGTATTCACCATCTGCCACAATGAGGCACTAATCCTGGTTGAGGTTTCTGAGTGCTATCACTTTAGATCAGGGTTCCCAACCCTTTCGGCTCAAGGGCCACAGATTTCATATTTACAGCCTTGAAGGACCGCCAGTCTCTGCTGGCAGCCTCTCCTCCCCCCCAAAAAGCAGTCCGCAGTCTGCCTCCTTGCTGATCTCCCATCTCTCTGACTCCAGCAGGAACAATGCATGTGTAGTGTAGCCCTATGCTCTCCATCTGGGTCCCCAGGCAGTAGCTTCCTTCTGCTTCCAGTGGGAAGGAAGATCAGTGTTCCCTTCCCCCTGGCTCCAGCAAAGACCCCTGCACCCAAGGAGCTAAACAGAATATCTTGCTTTGTTCCCTCCTATAGCCAGGTGGATGGGAGGGGCTCTGATCTCCCATCCCCTTGCCTACAGCAAAGAGGCTATCCCAGTCATTTAGCCCTGCAGAAATATGCTCCATATGCATCCATAAGCAGTGACTCCCTT
>ML688308.1:9431-30039 GCA_007922175.1 Pelusios castaneus | reverse complement strand
CCCCCCCCCCCCCCCCCCCCCCCCCCCCCCCCCCCCCCCCCCCCCAAGGAGAGTGGCCGGGGTAGAGGCCTTCCTTTCCGTTCTCTTCTTTCCTCTCTTTTTTTTTTCTGCCTGCCTGCCTTCTTCTCTTCTTTCCTCTCTTTTTTTTTTCTGCCTGCCTGCCTTCTTCTCTTCTTTCCTCTCTTTTTTTTTTCTGCCTGCCTGCCTTCTTCTCTTCTTTCCTCTCTTTTTTTTTTCTGCCTGCCTGCCTTCTTCTCTTCTTTCCTCTCTTTTTTTTTTTCTGCCTGCCTGCCTTCTTCTCTTCTCTTCTCTTCTCTTCTCTTCTCTTCTCTTCTCTTCTCTTCTCTTCTCTTCGTCTTTTACACAAATACGGGAAACGTTGTGGAGTGAAAGAAGACGTAGTGTCGAGAATTGAGAAAGGTATGTTGAGATGGTTAGGAATACCCTTATTAAGTTAATAACAATGTACCTTCCTATATATTTTAAGTTTAAAAAATTTGGCTCTCAAAAGAAATTTCAATCGCTGTTTTATTGATATTTGGCTCAGTTGACTAATAAGTTTGCCCACCACTGGACTAGGCTAACACAGCTCCCCCTTTGGAACCTGTCATCATTCACTGAAATGATTTTTCTCTCCATTCATCCATCTGCCTGTAATGCATTTTCCTCTCTCCAGTCTCTGTTTAGAGCCCAAGTAAAAATTATAATAATCCTGCATTTCTACAATGTTTATGTCTTTACAAGAAAGGTTCTTCTCCTCTATATTTACCTGGTCAGGTTGTGCTTTTTCCTGCATCACTTCCAATCTAGAATAAGAAGAGTAACCTCAATGGATTAGCTCCAAATCGACACAATTGTAAATCATTTATGTTTCTTTCAATTGCTTTTATCACTACTCATCACAATAATCATATGCCTGCCGCATACACAGGTTTTGGCCTTCACTGATTGGTTATTTCCTCAATCCCTGTCATTAGCATCTCTGTCCTCTAATCACCTTTAAGCCTTGCCTGATGGGTCAATTCTTAAGACCCAATCACAGATACTACTCTTATATGTCAGTCAAAACCGGACCTGATTGAGAACTTCTTTCATGCTCTCCTGACCTCTGCCTTCGGGTTTAGGATTGCCCTTTAGCTCCCCTCAGCCTGTTTCCTATTGGCTGAATTTCACCAAGTCCATCAGTTTTGTTCTCTCTGGCTGGGATACCTTGCAAGTGACATCTTTGGATTGTATCTGCGGAAAGCTACCGTTACTGTTTATCAAACCTTCTAATGATGAACAATTATAGGGTTCTGTGCAGCTTCTCCATGGGATTCATTGTCACTGCTCCATTTTTACTCCCTGAAATAACATCTGACAAAGTGGGATTTTCTCCCACGATAGCTCATATGATAAATAAATTTGTTAGGGTGCATCTACACTTGTAAATTAAGTCGACTTAAGCAGGCTTAAGTCAACTTAATTTACCCTGCGTCTACACTTGAGGTTCCTTAATTCGACTTAAGCAGTTCCTTAAGTCGAATTAAGACAAAGTTAGTTTGAATTAGTAAAACCTCATTTAATTTCGAACTACCCCTTAATTCGAGCTAGTTAGTTCTAATTAAGTCAGTGTGGCCATGTTAGTTCGAACTAACTGCTTAGTTCGAACTAATCAGCAGATGGAGCTTCATACAACTGACTAATTCAAACTAAGCAAGTGCCCTGCATGGCCATGGCTAGTTCGAACTAGCATTCCAGTGGGGCCAGACTAGTTCGAATTAAGTTAATTCCAACTAACTAAAATTAGTTCCAATTAGTTAGTTCAAATTAACTAATTGGAACTAACTTTGGTAAGTGTAGACATAGCCAGAGTCTCTAAAAGTCCCACAGGTCTCCTTGTGTGTTTAGCCTTTCCCGTGTGTCAGCGGTCGTGGCAAGGCACGTTTCTTAGCACCGGATTCCTGACACGCAAGAGACCAGTGAGAAATCTCTCCGATCAGGGTAGGCCTCTGCCCTTGGTGTTCACATCTCATTTCCCTTCCTCCCTCCAGCAGTCACCATCATCCTAGCCAGGGATAGCCTCCTCTCCTGCCTTCGGAGAAACAATGAGAGTGATGGGAACAGACTGGTTGGATCTGGGGTCTCCCCCTCCCAGCTGTGTGCCCTGCTCACTGGACAACAGAGACATTCTCTCTCTCTGGCCCAGTGACTGTTTCACTGCAGATAAACACTAGATTACTCCCTGACCAGAGTGTGACACTGACCTGCCATCCTGTGGTTAGGGACCCGTCTGAGAGGTGGGAACCCTGGATCCAGTCCCCGGCTCCAGTCACTTCTTTGTTATTAACCCCCAGTGCACCAGGTACAGCTAAAGAGACTGAAGAATCCCATCCACAGACTACAGCATGGCTGAGTGGTTAGAGCAGCCACCTAGATAACGAGTAACCCCTGCTCCAATCATCTCCCCCGCTGGCAAGGAGGGGAACATTGAACCTGGGTCCCCCACATTCCAGCAACCATGTGAACCACCGGTCTCAAAGTTTTACAGTGGATAGCACCAAGAAACCACCCTGACCCCACTCATATGCTGTGTGCAGTGCAGCAGGTGCCTGGCTCATTCCCACTGCAATCAGCTCAGGTTCCCATCTGCGAATTGTTAAGCGGAGGTAGATGTCCCCCAGTAACCCAGCTTTAGGAGTTTATCTTCAAGAGAAGAGCAGGTTTTATGACATACCCTGTTCTTAACATTTCTTGGACCTAGTCTACGCTGTGGGGATAAGTCGATGGGAGATATGCAAACTGTGTGCCGCAGAATGACTATCTCCAGTCAACTTAGTTACTCTCACTTATCGCGGTGTCTTTATTCAGCTGTGTGAACCGGCAACGCTCTCCCTTTGATGCAGCCTTACTTCACCTTGAGGGGTGGAGTTACTGACTCTATGGGAGAGCTCTTCTGGGATCAACTGAGTGGGTCTACACTGGCCGCTATATCAATCCTGCTGTGTCGATCTGTGGGGATCAATGCAGCATTTTCGGCGTAGACAAGCTCTTAGTAACGAGGTGTCACGGGATGAATATTTGTGCACACCTGGGATATGTTCTAACATGATTTTCTAATTCCAAAGGGGTAGCTGTGTTACAAAAGTCAGCTCAGGTAGAATAAGGAAATCACCGCAGCCCAGGAGGAATGGGGTTTGGAAACAAAGGGAGACATGTTGGGCTGCTCCAGGCTTTTGGCCAGACACACTCCATCTTGAAACATCTACAAGAAGGACTGTGCCCTGCCTAAAGTAGGCAAAGATGGCTGCAAACCATCACAGCTGGACTTGAGAGGTGAGATGAACATAATTGCAGTAATGTTACTAGTTCAGTAGCATCTTCTGTCTTTTATTTATCTGTGTTGACTCCTGACTCCTTTATTAAATGGTTGTGCATTGATTTGCTATATACCACCACCTGTCGTGTCTAAACGTGCATTGAATGAGAGGGAGAACCCTACACCCAATGAGGCAAACACCCAGAGAGTCTCTCAGAGCTGGTCCCATCCTATCAACACGTTCCTGGAACCCACAGCAATGGCTGATGGGTAGAAGAAATGTGAAGAACAGATTTTGTATCTCTTTAGCCACCTTTGAATAAATTCAATACCCCTGGGAACAAAGAGTCAGCACCGTGTGTTCAGCCACCTCCAGCAGAGCTCAGCTGAGGAATTCCTGGTTTACGCGGATACAGACAGCACAAGAGACAGAGCAGAGACTGAAAAGCGACATAAAACGCCAGCTCACATCATAGGGACAAGATGGGATATTCCCTGTTGGTGCGAGAGGGAGACAAAGTAGGGAAGCAAACCCCACTACTCTCCCCCCAAAAACTGAGGGCGAGAAATTAAAATAAATACATTTTTGTCTGGCACACTTTAATGTAATCTACTTTACTATAAATACCCGTCAGATTGAAAAGGAGCTAGGCAGTAGCTTCAATACCCCACCAATGAAAAAAAAAGGCACAGATTTTGGGAACAGGTTTTTTTTTAATGACACTAAAATGGCAACAAAGTGAAATTAAAGTTACTAACTCCCATACAGTGATGTTTTATAAATCTCTCTATCCTTTTGGGTTCCCTTTTCTCCTCCCTTTTCTTTCATTTTGTTCACTTTACTCACCATTTTTCAAGCTCTCATTTCCCATCCCAATTTATATCTGTCTCTCCCATTCTCATCTGATCCCTGTCTTAGATCATCCCCCTCATGTTCTCCAGGCCTGGGCTATGTCTACACTGGCAAGTTAGTTCGAATTAAGGAAGCTTAATTCAAACTAACTAAAGCCCTGGCTACACTAGGCTTTCATTAGTTCGAATTAACGAATGTGGGCATGTTAGTTTGAACTAATTTCTTAGTTTGAACTAACCGGCCCATTGAAATGAATGGGGATCGCTAATTTGAACTAAGCAAGTGCCATGAATGGCACTTGCTTCGTTTGAACTAATTTTTTGTAGTTCGAATTAGGTTAATTCGAATTAACTGAAATTAGTTTGAATTAGTTAGCTTGAACTAAATAATTCGAACTAATTTTAGTAAGTTTAGACAAGTTGAGTTTATCCCTTCGCTAATCATCGCCCCTGGCTGGCTCCCCTCTTTCAGGGTGTTTTCTTTTCAATGTTTTCAGAGCTATTTTTCAGTCTTAAGGACTCTGTTTATTTAGTTTTACATTTCTTTCCCTTTTGTTCCCTCTGATTCAAACCACCCAGGCCCAAGTGTTGCCAACCTTGGAAGGTAAAAATCTTGAGTCAGAATCTAAAGTCATGAAGTTGAACCCCCAGAACAGGAGATTTCAAAACAACACAGACTGTATTATGGCTGATCCAGTGATTTTTGAACTTTCCCTCCCCATCCCTGTGTGACCCCAGTGAGATCTAACCCCAGAGTTTGTACAAAACACTTCCTCCTGCTGCAATGGGGCTTCCAGCTTCTCCCCAACCTCCAAAACCCTCATTAATTATGCTGGGTCCTGGCTGCCCCACATCTGTATGTTCCCAGCCCGACTTATTTCTATCCCTGCCCAGCCCCACATCTGCCCCTCAGCTCCCCCTGCAGCTCCTGGGGATCTTCACCCTCCTCCCTCTCCCATCGCTGGTGGTGCAGAGAAGGAGGAACCAGGGGGGTGGAGGGGTGTAGACGGGAGTCCTCCAGGGCCATAGAGACTAGAGTATGTGAGGCTAGAGAGTCTGATTGGTTTCCAATGATGAGGTCTCCTCTTTCAGGGACACAGTCGGAGGCGGGTGTTTCTGTCCCACACCCAGAGCCAGGGTCGGATTCTCTCCCCGGGGACAGAGCCCGGCGGGAAAGTGAAGATCGGGGCCTCGTCACCAGCACCAAAAAATGTCACCTGCCCCCGGTCACAGTCCAGACACACCCGGATCCTGCTGGGGACCCGGCTCTGGGGCAGGGGGGTCACGGGGGAGGTGAGAGCCCGGAACTGATCCCCACCATCGCTGCACAGCCCAGATCCCCCCCTCAGGGCTAAGGCTGATCCATCCCTTCCTCCGCACAGACTCTCTGGCCACCCCCACACCCCACCATCGCCCACCCTCCACCTCCCAGCAATGTCTCCCTGAGGTGAATCCCTCACGGCCCAGCACACAGAGCTCAGTGTCAAATCTCTCAGGGTTGTCGGGCAGATCCTGCCGTGTGTCTCCCCATCTCACACGTTTCCCATCCTCAGACAGGACGAGTCGGGGATGAGCCGTGTCTGGATCCAGAGTCACAGTCACTGGGGGAGAATCAGAGCGTTAGGGGCAGAGCTCAGCCCTGGGGGAGGTTTGATGGTGTCAGGGACAGAATCTGCCCCAGCTGGAGACTGAGTCAAGGAAACTCCTTCCTCTGGGATTGGCCCATCAGCTCTGAGATCCCAGCAAAGTGCTGGGGAGAGTCACTGCCCTGGCAGAGATGAGTCAGACATACAGTGAAAGAATCAGCTGAGCCAGGCCTGAGACTCAGAATCTGTCCCCTCCTGCCCCGACCTCCCCAGGGAGGGCCCAGAGACTCTGGGGGTCCCCAGCAGACTATACAACCCAGTGACCACGGACCGAGCTCCCCTCCCCAACCGCACTGTGCCCTGCTCCCCATTGTGGACTTTACTCTGGGATCGTCCCACAGCCTCCTGCCTGCTCTGAAACATCACACCTCAGACAGCTACAGACCAAACGGGAGCAGGACTGACTATGCCCAGAACTGCGCTGAGGAAAGCAAAGGAAAAACACAAGAGAAGGGTTCACAGTGGAACGGGGAAGAAGCTCTTTGGGGAGAGACTGAGAGAGGTGTAGAACAGGTGACTGGTGGAAAGATAGAAAGAGCCAAAGTGATTTCCTGTTTATTCCAGGGGCAGGAGAATGAATCCCTGGATCATGGTGGTTGGAGAGAAGAGAAAAGAGACAAGATCTCGGATTGCAGAGCCCATCTGTGTCGTTTTTATTCTCTTGCGTTTTAACCAGGGATGTCTCTCGGGTTGGGGGGAGCCCAGGGCAAACCAGCCTGTGTGAGGTCTCCCCACCTCATCCTGGCCTCACGCCGTCCCCCTCCCTCTTCCCTGGTCCTGCCCCTCTGGTCCCAATCCTGGCTTTTAGCTGCTCCCTGTGCTCTGTGCCCCCTCATCCCCCCGCCCCGATTCCAGCCCCACAGGCTGCCTCCCCCACTTTTCATCCTCCACCTGGCCTCACAGTTCCATGCTGCCCTCTCAGGTTCACAGACCCAACCCCCCCACCCTGGCCTTGCGCTAACCCCCTGACCCTGCTCGGGTACTGCCCCTGTGCACCACACCCAACCCTTCCTCTGTGAGATGCTGCAGCCCCCGCCCGATCCCGGCCTCGCACACTGCTGCCGCCAGTACAGGTGATTGTATGTGGGGCTGTGTGGGGCCCACTGAACCGTGGGGCCCGGGGCACTTGACCCAGCTGCCACCTCCTGATGACGGCCCTCAGTTTAGCAGCCGGATCCCTGGAGCTCCCTGGATCTGTGTATTGGAGCCAGGAGAGCCTGTCTGTGATCAAAGCTCTGTTCCTCTGCCTGAGATTAGAGAAAGGATCCCCCCAGACACAGTCCCTGCTCCCCCAGTCAGTGTGAGGTCACTGTCTGCAGAGCGACTGCCTTCCTCCACTCAGGAGAAGATGAAGGAGGAAACAGAGGCGTTGGAGAGGGGCCATCAGAACAGGGAGAGAAACCAAACTCCCCTGACTAGAGGTTGTGGAGCCGCATTTCCCACCGGCTCTGGACAATGAGTGCAAGCTGCTCCCACACATCTCTAGAGCAGTGATTTGCAAACTTTCTTCCTCGAGACCCAGTTGAAAAAAATCATTTATGCCACGACCAACAATTACCATTTTGAGCAATGCATTCCAGTCTTTTGGCAGCTGCAACAGGGGACACTATGACCCAGTACTCAAGGGTTTGCGACCCAGTCCTGTGTCCTGACCCTAAACATGAAAACCACTGCTCTATGGGATGCAGGACATGTGTAAGCAGGGGAGGGGCAGGAAGAGCACATGAAATATAATATTGATCATTGTGCTGTGCTGGGACATAAGCCTCACCTCCCGATGTGCTGGGAAATGCAGGATGCTGGGGAATGAACTCACACAGCCACTCCCGCATTCAAGGAGAAAGAGACACAGTCTCACAGGAACTGATATATGGACATTGATAAAACAAGATCTTTAATTACCTTTTTCTATAGGTGCCACGTGTGTTCTCCACCCTAAAAGCAACCACAGAATTCGAGATGAATATTTCATGATTCAATCGTGGACAGACTAATATATGGAGGGGAATATAAAGTTCTAAGCTCTTCCAGATGGATCCTGTAAAATAGAGCATCAGAACCTCCACTTGTAACCCTGCTGGAACGCTCTGTGCTTGGGGCCGTAGGCAGCCGCTCTGCAGCCAGCGGGAGGGGAGGGAGGGTAGGGGAGGGTGGGCCACTTTGAAATACCCCCAGGCCACTGTTGGTCACAGGCCATGGGTTGGGATCCACTGCTCGCGTTGCCCTGTGAGATCTGTCAGTGTGTCCAGCTGACAAAGTGGGTTATAGCCCATGAAAGCTTATGCCGAAGAAAATCTATTAGTCTATAAGGTGCCACAGGACTCTCCTTGTTTTTGCTGTACACAGACGAACACGGCTACCCCTCTGGAAATTCTTGCTAGAGACTCACACACTCAGGTAAACCCACCTTTTAGAGCATTCGCAGGGACACTCCAAGAATCAGGTGCATTATTTACCTTGACAGACACAGCTGCCTAGGAAGCCGTTAGGTTTTCACAGAGAATGGAAGTTCAGAGCAGTCTGGTCAGTCTAGAGCCCAGTCAAACCGCAGTGACCCCACTGTCCTAGCTCTGTCTGTCTGACCCCCTTCATCAGACCCTAGGTGAGGGCCCAGCTCCTTCCAGCAGCCTCCTCTTATCTCCACCTCACTGGTCCTTTGCTTCTGAGCTGGGGGATGATGCTCAGTTTCCCTGCTCAGATGTGGGGAAATCCATCTCCCTTTGCTCCTAGGTACCAATGTCATGGTTGTCTCAGATGCTCCATCGATACGGTGACTAAGGTGCAGACAGCTCCTGTACATATGTCTCCTAGCCTGCCCTGAGAGCAAACAGTCCTTTCCCCTCTCCTGGGTAACAATGCTGCATACAGAGGAAACTGAGGGACTCGTAGGTTTGATCTTACAGAAAATTCCCCATCATTGACAAGGCAAACCTCTACACATTGTTTTGAAAAACTCTGAGACTGAGGTCTGGTGTGCAGTGAAAACTTAGCCTAAACACTTCTCTCAGGGCTGAGAAAAATCCAAACCTCTGAGACAGGTAGCTAGGCCAAGTTCATTCCCTAACTGGATGTACTGTTAAGGGAAAAAACTCTGTGGAAACACCCAAAGGAGCCCTAAAATGGTTCAGTCTACCTGACACACAACCACCCCTCTCATCTACCCCTGCTTCAACACACACAGAAATAAAGATAAATCAAAGAAACCAACAAGCTTTTATATCATTTTGTATCTCTGGTTGTAAAAAAACAGTATTTGTGGAAAAAGGAAAAGGAAACTTACCAATTTCTTCTGTGAGTTTCCCTTTAAAGAACAGAAATAAACAAATTATTCTCATCTCACTTTGTGAAAGGAAGTTAAAAAATCACATTCTATAGTAACAAAATTAATCAGGAGCATAGGGGGACATGTCCAATTTATCTGGAAATTGAGCAGATTCTCTTTATGGATTAAGAACATAACATAAGAAAGGCCGTACTGGGTCAGACCAGAGGTCCATCCAGCCCAGTATCTGTCTACCGACAGTGGCCAGTGCCAGGTACCCCAGAGGGAGTGAACCTAACAGGCAATGATCAAGTGATCACTCTCCTGCCATCCGTCTCCATCCTCTGATAAACAGAGGCTAGGGACACCATTCTTAATCCCTTTCTGCCTAATAGCCATTTATGGACTTAGCCCCCATGAACTTATCCAGTTCCCTTTTAAATATTGTTATAGTCCCAGCCTTCACAACCTCCTCAGGTAAGGAGTTCCACAAGTTGACTGTGCGTTGTGTGAAGAAGAACTTGCTTTTATTTGTTTTGAACCTGCTACCTATCAGGGAACCTGGGGCATGGACAGGTGTCTGAGTGATGTCAAAGATGATCTTATCTTTTTTTTCCCTGACTGATAAATGTGTGTTCTCATTTACTGATTTACCACAGAGGTATTCCTATAGGGCACATTGCTGTCATTTCAAGATGCCCTACACTTCATTAGCAAAAAAAGGATTCAAACTTTTTCCTAGAGTGGAGCCAGTGACAGAGAGCGGTAACCCCTGAGAGCTGGGAAAACAGGGAGATGGAGGACAGAGCAGAACACAGTGGTTATGATTTAATTCTCTGATTCAGTTCCATTGCTTGAGATTCTCCTTCCTCTTAGTCTCTCCTCCGATTCTACCCAACCCTCCATCTCTCTCTCTCTCTCTCACACACACACACACACACACACACACACACACACACACACACACACACACACACACACACTTATTTATTTAGTCCTTTTCACCCTACTGGGTAACAATGCTGCATACAGGGGAAACTGGGCACTTGTAGGTTTGATCTTACAGAAAATTCCCCATCATTGACAAGTCAGACCTCTACACATTATTTTGAAAAACTCTGAGACTGAGGTCTGGTGTGCAGTGAAAACTTAGCTTAGACACTTCTCTCAGGGCTGAGAAAAATCCAAACCTCTGAGACAGGTAGCTAGGCCAAGTTCATTCCCTAACTGGATGTACTGTTAAGGGAAAAAACTCTGTGGAAACACCCAAAGGAGCCCTGAAATGGTCCAGTCTACCTGACACACAACCACCCCTCTCATCAACCCCCCACCCCTTGCCTCAACACACACAGAAATAAAGATAAATCAAAGAAACCAACAAGCTTTTATATCATTTTGTTATCTCTGGTTGTAAAAAAAAGTATCTGTGGAAAAAGGAAAATGAAACTTACCAATTTCTTCTGAGAGTTTCCCTTTAAAGAACAGAAATAAAAAAATTATTCTCATCTCACTTTGTGAAAGGAAGTTAAAACGATCAACAAAATTAGTAACAAAATTCATCAGGAGCATAGTCCAATTTATCTGGAAATTGGGCAGATTCTCTTTATGGACTAAGGGAACCTGGGGCATGGACAGGGTGTCAGAGTTATGTGAAAGATGATCTGATGTTTTTTTCCTGACTGAAAAACATGTGTTCTCAGTTACTGATTTACCACAGGGGTATTCCTATCGGGCTCATTGCTGTCATTTCGAGATGCACTACACTTCATTAGCAAAAAAGATTCAAACTTTTTCCTAGAGTGGAAGCAGGGACAGAGAGCGGTAACCGCTGAGACCTGGGAAAAGGGGGAGATGGAGGACAGAGCAGAACACAGCGGTTATGATCGGATTCTCTGATTCAGTTCCATTGCTTGAGCTTCTCCTTCCCCTTAGTCTCTCCTCCGATTCTACCCCACCCTCCATCTCACACACGCACTCACACACACACACACACACACACGTACACGCACTCACACACACACACACACGTACACGCACACACACGTACGCACACACACATGTACACTCACTCACGCACACACGTACACGCACGCACACACACACTCACTGACTCTTCCTTATTTAGGGCAAGATCAGCAGCTCACACATTCTTTTCATATTCAATTCCCAAATTACCCATATTCATTTATTAGACTATAACCTCTATGTCCCATATATTTCACCCTCTGACAGTTACCTTTCATTTTAAAGAGATAAACAATGAGGCCAATGGATCCAAACAAAACTATCAGGATCACACTCAGAGCCACCATCCAGGGATTCACCCTCGGGGAAAAGGGCTCTGAAAAACAACAGCCAGGACTTTCCTTAGTTTGGAAGCGGGGACTAAAAGCAGATGTTTTTATATCATACAGATGCATACATGGAGCCCAGCAGGATTTGGTGAAACAAGAGTGACACAATGGCCGTGTCTGCCTACACAAAAGACCAGAAGCTAATTTTAAAACTGCCTCCAACCAACACAGTTTTAACCCTGATTTATAGTTGTACGCAGTCCTGGGTTTGATTCATTGCTATTCAGAAGGCCATAGACTTCAGGGGCAAATTCTCTGCTCATAAAACACCACTGATTGCAAGGAAGCAGAATTCAGAAATTGCCAGATCAATTAGAATATTTTTGAACAATCCACTATTACCCTCAAATATCTGGAGAAATCATAACCATAGTTTCTCCAAACATATGTTCAGCAAACCAGTTACTTTTCATTTGCCATTCTTATGTTCACACTGATTCACACATCTTAACAAGGGTGAATTTTTCAAGTGTGCCCAAGGCCTTCTCTGCACATGGTTTGTGTTCTGAGTTAGTGAAACTGGGGCCTCCCACCTGTTTACGGAGTCCTTCGTACATTAACAAGCTATGAGGGTTGCATTGGTTTAAATAAATTAATATACTAACCTTAAATCATAAATCAGGTTAATCGTGCCCTGCCTCCTTTTAGCTGAAGTCACTAAGGAATTGACTGAATCTAAATCTCAACAGGGCATTAGAACCTTATATAAGTGTTCGTCCAAGAAAGTGGCCTTGATTAACCTAAAGGTGAATCACTGAAACTTTAGTGTGTAGACAAGGATAAAATGAGCCCCTTTGTGAGTCCCAACCAAAGTGATTTAAGGAGCAGACGACCCATCGGAAGTCAGGAGACATAACATCACATGACTTAGGTGACGTTTCACACTAAAAATAATGAAGAATGAGTTGGTGCAGTGACAAGATCATAAATAAGTCAAAGGACAAAATTTACCACATTCAGAAAATCATTACAGTGAATTCAGGGTTGCAGGAACATACTGAGTCAGTGGATTGAGTGAAAGTTTCTTCTAAAAAATGGTAGATGTTTGTGTGTGTGTGCGCAAACGTGCAAGAATATCAGGAAAATCAGACAGCATTAAATTTACATGAAACCCAAAATTTTGATAGTCTGAATATTCATAATTAAGGAAATCATGTTGCCTAACCTGTGACACTCTAACATAAAGATATCAGCCTCCCATCTTCATCTTTCTTGTTTGAATATGGATTATGAATGTCCACCACAGATGTTTCAGTTCTTTCCTTCTTATGTTATATTTTATTTCTGGTGATGATGAGTTGAGTGTGGGATTTGAATAGGAACTGACCTGATATATAGACAGCTGATTTCTTTTCTTGACTGAGAACAGTGTTTCTGACACAACAGGATAAGTTTTGGTTTGACTGTTCTTTTACAATGATAGCAGTTTCTGTTTCAAATAGGCTGTTCTCCCCTTGGGATTTTTTTTCAGAGAGTGATGGTAAATGTCGCCCGGTGAGATCTTTCCACAGCACCTCAGGCTCTGGGTACCAACCAGCTGATCGACAAACCACCAGGATCCCTCCATCTTGGTGACCCTCAACAGAGATGAGAGGATCAGAGCCTACAGCTAAGGGGAAATACATACATGAATTAATTTATAAAGCACAAGGGAGAAGGGACAGTTGGTGGATTCCTTCCTGACACTAGAAACCACTAATTCACGTGGGTAATCAGTAGAAGGGATAAATTAATATTGGAACCCCTGAAATCCCAATGCTCATGGATACACAAAAATGTGAACAAATATTTAAAATCGTTTCACTGAGTCAATGGGAAATATTGTCCTCTCAACACAGAAGCAACAGAGCACAGAGCATCTTTGGAGAAATTATCTGTCTGGTCAAAAAATGGTAAATACATAACTCCCAACCACTACCACTATCATACCATTATAACAGTCTCAGCAAATCAGAGGGCTGCATTTGATTTTAACCACACCCCTCAGTAACAACCAGTAGTGAGCCAATAAGAAGGTTATAAAATTCTGGCAGTTCCACCTTACCCATACATTATAGAAATGAGTGTAGAGCAATTGGAAGGCTGTATTTTCACACAAATCCTTTCTCCCTTAACTAAAGACCCTTTCTGGAGTCAACCAAGATTGGGCAAGAAATTGCCTTAGCCATCCTGAAATGTTCTTAATAACACGTTGGGAAAGTTTTCAGCACAGTGTATTTTCCCTGCTGTGAAAGTGGCTGTGTGCTGAACTTTAGATACAGCGTGTTACTGTAAAATATTTCCCAGGCAGGGAGTCACAGTTGGTGGAATAGGAAAGAATAAAGCCTGAAGACTGCACAAAGAAAAACTGTCACAAGTCACCTACCTGCTGCCCGCAGTTCCAATATGGTTTCTTCATAAAAAGGATTATCTTGAACAAAGCAGCGATATTGTCCTTCATCAGAGGGTCGGATACTGAGAATCCTCAAGTCAACATTTCCATCTGTGAGTCCAGCTTTCGAAAGCGCTGTTCTTCTCCGATACTCTGGCATCTGCCCTTCGTACTGATCTGTCCCGTCACGATACAGATGCACAAAGGAAAAGATTTTAGATCGGAACCATCTCACCTCCATGTTTGTCGCACTCATCCTGGGGGACAGGTGACAGGGTAACACAGTGTCCTGACCCACAATGGCAACGACAGGTTCACGGGCTCCAATCACTGTGAACTGGGCTGGAAATGAACCAGGAAAAAAAGGTCAGAGGATGTTGGGAATTTGCTAGGAAGGACACAACCAACAAATTACCTTTGATACAAACCTTCCAAATAGTTCAGCCAGAGGCAGACACCGGGCATGGAAAAAATCAGCCTGAATGCTCAGGAGAGAGCGGGGCTCATGTGCTCTAAGGGTGGGGCTGTGGTCTAAGAACACGCAGCCTCCATGTACGGCGCAGACACACTGCACTGAGAGGAGGCGTGGGGCGAGTAACCGATACGCTTGGCATGTGGCAGAGGCACGGAGCACTGGACAGAGTGGGGAGCTGAGGATCAGTAGGTTTACGCAGTGCTGACACGGGCTGGGAAGCTGAAGAGGGATGCGTTCAGTCCATGGCAAAGACACACACCAGGGAAACTGAGGCAGAGAACTGGGAATGGACATGCTCAGTGGTTACTGACATGGCGTTCTTTCACCAAAGTGCTCCTGAGACAAAGCCCTATTGCTACAAGCAATTGCTGGACTGTTACGGTTCAATACTTCATACGATCAAGAGACCAAATAACCAAACTTAACCAAATGTGTTGCCTAAAGAAAAAAGAGTTCCTTATTAAAAGGAGAGAGAAACTCACTCTCCTTCTGGTAGACAAATTCCAAAGGGGTAGCCGTGTTAGTCTATTGTAGAAAGACAACAGAGTCCTGTGGCACTTTTAAAGACTAACAGATTTATTTATCGCATAAACGAAAGCTCATGCGATAAATAAATCTGTTAGTCTTTAAAAATGCCACAGGACTCTGTTGTCTCTCCTTCTGGTAGACAAATATCCCTTGGCACCCAGCTCACCATACACAGAAGGTGTGCTGCCGAAATACCCCCCCGAAATCTCTTACATCATGGCAGTTTAGAAGTGAAAAAGCTCTTTATACATCACCTAAGATCAACCCATCAGTCAATGTGTTTTTACTTGTTCTGTACCTTCCTCTTTGTTTTAGGTACCATATTTACAACCAGAGAGGTGTAGATGTCCATCCCAGCCATTCCTAGGACCCACCATTCATGTGCTGTGCTTTGAAAGATTTTTTTTTCTACTGACTGCTAACTTCAGCTTTACAATGCATTGTGGGATATTTGATATTGGAGAACATATTTGTGGGAAGAGCAAAATATAGTCACTTAACTTCTCAGCACTCTAATAATAATAATAATAATAAAAAAATGTAGTGGAGAAGATAGATAGATAGATAGATAGATAGATAGATAGATAGATAGATAGATAGATAGATAGATAGATATTATTATTTGTTATTATTAAACTCATGAATAAATGTCCATCCAATGCTTTAGTCATCCTTGACCATTTTAAAAGCATTTGAGTGAAGAAAAAACCCGTTACACTGTTCTGGAATCAAATAAGGAACCCAGCAACAACACAACCCGAGCAAAGTTGAATAACGATGGTGCTGATCTTGTGTGGGTCAGTTTACACACTGTGAGTTGTTCCACTGACTCTGAGTGAAGCCTGTTGTGAAGACATGTCAGGGGCCTAAATAAACCCTCTAACAAAGAGCAGACACAGTGTGATTCCTACCTGATTCCATCTTGTGAACATACAAAGTAAGGAAGAAAATGATAAAACCAGGGAGAGGGGAGCTGGCTCTGGAGCTGTGACAGAACAAGAGAACCTTCATCTTCACTGTAACTTGATCTAGAAAACGGGAAGAAGGAGGATAAAAACCTCATAGTGAGCATAACCCTCATTAACATTACATTATGACAGTCAAACATGAAAGAGGACACATTAAATACAAAATGAGTAACTACATTATTGAATTCTTTCATATTATGGAGTTAGAAGAGCCATTCCATTAGAGTTGGAAATACATATACTTATGAGTCGGATTTTTCCCATCCCTATTACTGATCAGTTTAAAAGTTGATAATAATTATATCCGTGGAAAAATGATTTAAGGAATGAGAAAGTGTGTATGTACTGAGAGAAACAGTAAGTGAGAGAGATGTTCTTGATTATTTTTTACCAATTCTTGTCTTTCAAAATATCACAGGCAAATGAATGAGTCCCATAACCACAGCTATTAAATAACGGGCAAGTCAGAGGAAGACACTCCCCCATAAAGTTGGATTTGCATGAGTTTGTTACTTACTGTAAATTTCTGTCTTGTAAGGAAGGTAAATTCAGGTCAAACCATCCTTTCAGAGCATTAAGAGCAGGAGAGGTCCTGTTTTCTTGAATAGAATAGAAGCAGGAAGAAATAAATTCTTAAGTCAAATAACCAGTATAGTTAGATATTAAATTTCAGTGGAAGGAGAGCCCAAACCAGACCAGATGTCATTTTGAATACAGGGTTCAAAAACAAAGTTTATACTCAGAGTAAGAGACATTTATTTGGGGATTATTGGCTCATTTTGCGGCTGATAATTCAGCCAAGGAATAAATGTTACTAGGAGCTATAAAGGAACAATGGAGACGGCATCGAAGGTGTGATATGGATAACCAGGGCCTGTCAGAACCTGAGACCCTTCCAGACCCAGGTCCCACCGTCGGATGGGTCCAGGTTACTGGTAATACTCTAGCAGCCAAGAGCGCCCAGTGCGGGGGGAGCATCCTCCGGGCCCCTCTGCCCCAGGCTGGGTGCAATGAGGGATCCCAGGGGACCAGAGCCTATCAACTCCCCTCCCCCACCATTGCACCCAGCACCCCCACAGCAGAAGTGGGGGGGAGCAGCAAATGGCCCAGCAGACACCCTCCCCCCACTTTGCTGATGGGGTGGCCGGAAATGGAAGTAAAGTCCTCAACACCAGGGAGCCAGTGCAGGCCAGGCTAGTCAGTTACATTGCAGTGACTCTTTCCGTTTGGAGGCTGCAAAATTAATTCTTCATAAAAACTCACAGATGCAAAGGGCTCAATCCCCGGCTTTGCTCCCACATTGCGCCGAAATCATCTTTGCTCTTTGTCAGACACCGAAGGGAGAATGTGTCCCGAGGCGTTCACCAAGACAGAAAGCGAAAAGAGAGAAGTAACAGGAATGAGGCGGGGCTGTCCGTCCCTGTCACATCCTCATCATGTTTTGGGGTAAAGATCCGCTCCCCCAAACCACGCTCCTGCAGTGCATAGGGTGGATAGCAGCAGACTCAGCTTTCCAAGTGTCCCAATCTGGCCGAGGACGTGAACTGCTAAATACTGTTATTTTAATCATTGTATTTTCAGCTCATTCATGTTGCGCAGTTTCTCTGAACTGGGGTCAGGAGAGATCGGGATCAGATCCCTCCCAGCACTGGGCGATGCAGGCCCGGCACAAACTGCCCACACTCCACAGAGACAGGGTCTGTGAAATACTCCAGAGAGATGGGACAAGTAACTTCCTCCAGAGACTCTCCACAGGGCTCTGTGCAGCCAGGGCTGACTCTGGCCAGCGTAGCAGGGTTAGTTTCCCTTCCTGAGCTCAGAAATATGCTCCAGCTACAGCAGCAAGAGGGTGTTTCCCTTGGAATGACTCTCACAGACTGTTTGCTGAGCTGTAGCCAGCTCACCGGTAACGCTGCAGTGCTGGAGGCTCTTGTGAAAAATGTCTCACTTAGGACCCTTCTGCTGGGAGGCATCACACAGAGGAACGGCCGAGTTGGAATCATTTCAACATTGCTGGTGTGGGCAGATGAGACTTTTCTTAAAGAACAGCTACTTTCCAGCTCAGATCGAAGGGTCCGTGCCAGCAGATTAAAATATTCATAACAACCTAAGAAGGGACAGACTCAGTCAAACCAATGGTCCATTTCGCCCAGCGTCCCGTCTTCCAACAGTGTCCAATATTCTGAACTGATCTCATGACTTATCCATCACTGCATTTATTTATTCCCTCCCATACTGTAAATTTTCTATTTCTAGCATTTTTGTTAGTCTTTACAAGTTTTACTGTACTTCTTCCTCCTTTTCTTTTTTAATTTCTTCTCTCCCTTCTGGTTAAACCTGCCCTGTGCTTGACTCTCCACAGCTTCATCCAGCTGACATCACCTCACCGCTGGTTCCTTCCCACCAGAGCATCCTTTCCTGCACAACCTCTCATTGTAGGGCTCCCTCTCCCAATACCCCTGGTGGTGCAGAGCCTCCACCTTCTCCCCAACCCTCCAAACCCTCATAAATTAATGCCAGGTCCTGGCTGTGGCCCATCTGTGTCCAGGGTAGCCACCTAAAAATGCCAAGATCAGGGCAGGCTGCAAAATAAGAGCAGATTCACCCAGTACTGGTGGGTGACACTGAAGTCAGCCTTCCCAGCCAGTTGCAAACAGTGCTTTTGACTCGTCACACTGGTTATCAAGAAGCTAACCCTATATTCAGCCCTCTTTGCTGCATTTCAGGCTCTGATCCCCATTAAGCCACGGGGTCTAGTAAAGAGATAAGTTCCTTACAACTCCATAAGGGGCTCTCCTGACCCCAAAGGGTCAGCCACTTTACCAGACCAATAGAAGTTTGGATCTTAGCCAAAATCCCACGCTGCCAGCCAATCCTTTAGTAACTAAAACTAAGGGTCTGTTATAAAAGGGAAGAAACAAACGATAAGAGAACTGTTCAAGGATTAAAATAATTACATACATACAAATGATTTGAAAGTCCATACACCTCAGGTTTTCAGTCCTTTCTATCACAATTTCAGGTGTTAGAAATCCAGTCCAGAGAAATAAAGACTAAATAGTCTGTGTATAGAGTTTCTTCTAATTCTCCCATGAGAATTCGCAGGGTGATTCCAGACTGATGCTGGGATCTCGGTCATGTGGTCCAAACTTTCCCTGAGAAGCTTGAACAGATGTAAAATAAAAGGGTTATGCTCCAAGCTCCCTTTATAGTTCTAGCAAGTTGGTCCCTTGCAGGTAATTTCACAGATACTTCCTTGATTGGAGAATAGTAAAGTACATTGTCCTTTGAAGTAAAACCTTCACCTCCTAGGCTCCACAGGTAATTAACAGGGACTACAGATTTTTTTTTCTCATTACAAGTGATTTGATCTCACCTTCCCCATATGCTGTTCCCCAGTGTTTGAATCCTAACTTCTATTTTGATTTGCTGTTACAGCCTGACCTGATCCTGTGTCACACACTTTCCTGTGTTTAATCTCCCATTCTGTAAATTTCCTATTTTCAAAGCATCTGACGAAGTGGGATTTTCTCTCACGAAAGTTCATGAGATAAATAAATCTGTTAGTCTTTAAAAGTGCCACAGGACTCTGTTTGTTTCTCTGCAAGAGACTAACACAGCTCCCCCTTGGAACTTGATTGCATTCGCACAGTTAATAGACACTTTACATTGTTACATCAAAGGTCCGTCTAGAAATTAAGGTTCCCTTTTGACCTCTTCCTGAAACAGAACAAGAGTAACAGACAGGAAAACCGTTTATCTATCTTGCTAATCCGTATCAGAAGAGAAAGAAACATCATCAAATAACTACCAACAATACACTTGCATATCAAAGCTCTAGTCTACTTTTAAGACTACTACTCTGGTTTCCTATAAAATGTTTAAAAGGTCAGATTTGGGACGCATTGCAAGTTGCTTGGCCTTTTTGGGCCTAGCATAATATGGGCCACCCACAGATCTGCCTGTACCCAGCCCGGCTGTTAACTCTACCCCCTACACAGCTCTCACATCTGTGCCTCAGGGCCCCTCTGCTCCCCCTGCAGCTCCGGGGATTGCTCATCCACCCGACCATCCCTGGTGGTACACGGGGAAGTGAGAGCAGCTTCCAAGGGTCATGTATATGAGCCAGGAGGCCGGGTAGGTGGGTTCCTCCAGCGTTTTAGAGACCAAGTTGACTGTGGACGAACCCATATTTTCAAGGGTCTCCCTCCCCCATGTCTCAGTGTCACTGCCTGACCACCAGGATTCCCAGAGTCCTCCAGGACCACAGGTAACAGTAGCAACCAGACTGCACAAGCCCTGCAGCAGTGAGACTGGCTTCCCCATTTGGAACAATGCCTGGGGTGTGTGACAGTCGCCAGAGACACCCACTGAACCTGTAGGGTCATAGAGTTTGTGTGGTAGAGAGCCTTCAGGGAGACAGGAGTCCTGCAGGGCCATAGAGAGTAGGTTTATCTGAGGCCAGAGAGGCAGATGACAGCTGTCTGATTACAGGCGTAGTTCAGTGTCCCCAGTGAGGGGAGGCAAAAAGTGTCTTCTCCTTTACAAACCAACATCCCAGGGACACATTACATAAAAAGGAGTAAATTGGTTCTTAAGTGAACTCTTTCATATTATGGCCTTAGACCAGCCATTCAATTAAAGTTGGAAATATCTTCCTTTGTGTGTCTGATTTTGTTCCAGCCTTACAAAACTTACACATTCAAAAGTCAGATCAATGTACAAATTGGTAACAATTCCATCAGTGTAGGAAGAAAAACCTAAGGAATGTGTGTGTGTGTGTGTGTGTGTGTGTGTGTGTGTGTGTGTGAGAGAGAGAGAGAGAGAGAGAGAGAGAGAGAGAGAGAGAGAGAG
>ML688305.1:7875-27941 GCA_007922175.1 Pelusios castaneus | reverse complement strand
CCACAAAGAGGATGAGGAATGGATCCATGGGTATGTCTACACTGGCAATTTAGGTTGATTTAAAGTAGCCTTAAATCGACCTAAATTACTTCCTGTCCACACTGGGCTTTCATTAAGTTGACTTAAGAAATTCCTTAAGTTGACTTAAAGAAAGCTTAAGTCAACTTAGTAAGAACCGCCAGTTAGGTCGACCTAACCCGTAAGTCAACTCCTTAGGTTGACTTAAGCACAGTGTGGACATGGATTAACCCTTAAATCGACTTTATTAAGTCGACTTAAGGGCAGTTAGGTAGACTTACTAAGTCGACGTTCAGGGTAACCACTTTGTTAAGTCGACTTAATAAGGTAGACTTTAAGTCGACTTACCAAAGTTGACCCAACTTTTTCTAGTGTAGACATAACCAATGGTTCTTCATGGTTACTGAAGGTAGGCTAAGGATGCTGCTTAATCTGCAATGAGGGAAACTTAGTTCAGGTGTTAGGGACATAAGGACATAAAGCTCTGTAATAGCTTCCAGGAGAGGTTGCGGCATCCACAGATTTAGAGGTTTTAAAGGGCAGGTTGGACAAACACCTCTCATGGATTGTCTAGGCTCATTTGGTCCTGCCTCAGTGCAAATGTCCCTTCCATCCCAACACCTCTGTGATGGCTGTGTTCCTCACCTGCCTGATCTGGGCCATCTGAGTTGAGATGGATGAAAAATGGAGGGTCCCTCTGACAAATTTTGAATGCAGTTGGTTTGTTAGTAACTTTTAATTTCAGATTCTGAAAATGGATGAATTTCAGCATTTGGTTTGTCAGGGCTGAGCTGGAATATGTCAGTCACGGTCACATACCCACCCCCCTCTTACCCGCACACACCTTTATGAATAACACTGAGGTGCTGAGCAGGGCTAAGCTGGGGTCTGATCACCCGTTTGTCTTTGTCCGTGGTCTCGTACCCACAGGCATAATTCCCGGCGCTGTCACTGGACATCACATGGTCATAGTCGTAGGCAATCTTCGCATTTGAGCCCATCTGGGATGAAACCTCCTTCCCGTCCTTATAGAAGATGACACGAATGATTGGGGTCTGGGCGAGCACTGAGCACCAAAGCAGCACAGAGTCCCCTGGTTGGGCAGAAGTCCGGTTCAGGTAGAGGGTGGGGGTGGGGAAATCACCTGGAAAGAGGAATGGGTCAGAGCTGTCAAGTGGGTTATTGATGGTGCCCAGTTCTGTCAGTGGGTCAGGATGTAAATTAATGGCGGGTGGGTCTTTATCACATCTTAGATGGAGGCTCTGATTCCAGCCCATCTGGGCAGATGGAGGACGAGCTCTCTTCGGTGCCCAGAAGCTTCATTACTCAGGATCATTTGGGTTGTGGAAAAGTCTAGAGTAGAGCCCTGCAAATCCGCGGATAACCGCATTATATCTGTGGATATCTGCATCTGTGGATACAATGCGGATATCCACAGACCGTTTCTTGCAGATGCAGATCGGATACAGAGCCACATATTTTTATCTGTGCAGGACTAGAGTCCTGCAAATATGCGGATATCCGCAGATCGTTTCTTGTAGATACAGATTGGATATGGATCCACATATTTGTATCCGTGCAGGGCTCTAGTCTAGAAGTTCAGTTGGGCTGGGCTCCCATTTTCTGGCACCATGCACCTTCCAGAACAAGGAGCCCATGTGTGGGCATTCCACTGAGCCAGCTGGGACTGTACGTCTGGAAGAGAGGTGACCCCTCAGTGAGGCCGACTGTGGGAGGCTGTCTGGGGTATGTGTCACACCTTGGTTTGCCCCCAGAGCCCATAAAGGGAAGGCCAGTTGCTGCCCCAGGGAACTCACCGGCCCACAGCCATGGAGCTGTGTCTATCCCTAACCCTTCTGGTGCCTGCTCTAACATCTCTCCTGTACTTGTGTGACCCCCAACACCAACTGGCACAGGAAGGACAGGGCAACTCCAGGCCCAGCTCAGGGAAGGTCCTGGAGCCAAGGGAGACCCTGGATCCCCCTTTCCTGGCAATTGCCAGGGCAATGGGACCCAGCTGTGAACTTGCAGTGGAATTGCTTCTGTCGCTTGGCAGTCAATATCTGTCTGTCATCGTCCCCACCCCAGCATGCCACTGGACGCTACCCAGACAGAGGGCAAAAAATGCAGCCAGCACTGAAAACCTGTGTCCTGGCTGTCTGGCCTGGGTCAAATGGGAGCTCAGCCTAGGTTATCTAATGGTTCCTTCTGGTTGTTCCCTCTCAAACGTCCCTGTTGTCACTCTGCCTCTCTCCCCCCCGCCCCCCACACCTTACCAATGATGCTGAGGTGCTGGGCAGGGCTGAGCTGGGATCTGGTCACCTGTTTTTCACTGTCCTTGATCTCGTACCCACAGGAGTAATTCCCGGCACTGTCTCTGGACACCACATGGTCATAGTCATAGGTGAGTTTCCCTGCTAAGCCTGTCTGGGACGAAACCTCCTCCCTGTCCTTACAGAAGATGATGCGAGTGTCTGGGTTGTTGGGGAGCACAGAGCACTGGAGCTGTATTAAGACATTCAGCCGGGCAGACGTCCGGCTCAGGTAGAGGATGGGCGCAGGGAGGGTGCCTGGGAAGGGGAATGGGTAAGAGGTGTAAATGGGGCCATCAGTGGCACCGCTGCAGGTGGATCTGTGCCACATCTCGGACAGAGGCTCTTGTTCCAGCCCAGCTGAGCAGACGGGGAAAAGTTCTCTCTGGTGCTCAGAAGCTTCGCTACCTTGGGTCATTTGGTTTGCAGAAGAGCTTAGGGGCTTACTCAGGCTGGGCTCCCATGGTCTGGCACCGTGTATCTCCTAGAACAAAGGGCCTGGCGTGGCCACCCCACTGACCCAGAGAGGGCAGCACAGACATGAGACAGGTGACCCATCAGTGGAGCCAGCCGCTGGTCATCGGGGAGTCAGCTGACACCCAAGGAGCTGTGTCCATCGCTAACCCCTCCGGCATCTTCTCTAATATCCTCCCTGTCCTTGTTCTCCTTCCACCCCAAAACTGGCACAGGAGGTCTGGGGACAATTCCAGGTGCAGGCTAAAGGAAGCGCCAGACATTGGATCCCCTTTTCCCAGGAATTGGCAGGGTGATGGGACCCAGCTGTGAACCCACAGGGGAATTGCTGCTGAGGCTGCTGGGCAGGTCAATATCTGCCTGTCCCTGGCCCCAACCCAGCCCGACCCAGCAAGTGAATTGGTTACTGCGTTCCCTGCCCCTGCTGCCCAGGCACTCAATAAAGAATTGTGGTTGTGTCTGAAACGCCACATCCCAGCTCTGCCAGCCCCTGCTGAGCTGAACACAGGGTCTCTAGGTGTGACTCCCTGGCACGGGTTGATGGAAGCTCAGCCTGGCTGATCTAAGGTACCTTCTAGCTGTTCCCTCTTGAATGCCCCCTGCCTGGCCAGGGCTGCCTGTTAATGGTGCGATGACATTTAAGGCTGAGGCACAAGCTGCATCCAAGGGGATGCATTCCAGGACAGCCCTACGGCCACAAGGGGCTGGGGGCCTGTGCTCTGCGAAGGTAAATCCCTTGGGGTCAGAGGGATTCTCCACTTCCCAGGGTTGGTGGCACAGAGATGGGGCAGACCAGGGACGGGACTCTGTCACCCACGTGCCATGTGGGCCCTGGGTCAGAGCAGAACTGAGAGTTGGAGGGACAGGGGGGGTTAGCAAGAAACCCGCACAACCCTCTCATATCTCTGTCCGCCTTCCTGTACCATCTCTGCCAACACTGCACTGAGCAGGGCGTGGCTCAAGGGGTGGGAGCTGAACACCTGGAAAGAAGGGTAAATGGGGACAGACAGACAGACGGACTCACCGGGAGCTGAGCAGATCTCCTGGCAGCTGGGACTCAGCACTGGGGAAAAAAAGGTGACATGATCAGAGCTGGGCTAGAATCTACCTGGCTGTGAGACTCCCTGACGCTGATGGGGTCTCTACTCCCCCCATGGCCCCACTCCCGAGGAGTCAGCACCCCCGGCAGTGACGAGCGGGCTCCAGGTATATAACTCTCCATCACCCTCCCCAGCCCTGTGCACTGAATGGGATTCACACGCAGACACGGGAGCCCGAAGCCCCTTCTCTCTATAACACAGAGGAGCAGGGGCAGGTTACAACCTCACCTGTCCCAGCAAGGGGCAGTGCCAGACGTGCAAAGCCCTGGCCCCATGGTTCCCTCTAAGCTGTCCTGGAAGGTTCCTGTACCCAGGGAATCAGCACTGAGTGTCTCTGCACGGGGCTCTGCTAACAGTTCAGCAGCATCTTGCTCATCCCCGGCCCAGCCACCTGAGCTCGGCCCCTCACTCCACCACAGGGCCTGCAGCAGGGAACCCACTATGGACAGACAGAGGGACAGGGCCCAGCTCTGACATGGATGTTTGAGAGGCCCTGAACAGAGCCCCTGATCCCAATCCCTCCTGAAAACAGATCTGGGGCTGGATCCAACTGTGTGACTTGGGCCCAGCCCTGAAACAAATCTGATCCTGAGTCCCAGACCCAGGATGCCTGAATTCTGGGGGAATCCAGAACTGGAGCCCAGCCTGGATCCCAGCTCTGGCCTGTTGGAAACAGGGAGCCCTGGGCTAAACCCCAATAATCCCCCACCCTCCAATGGTAACAGCCCTGCCTGGTCTCTGCCTCCAGACTGAGCTGGCAGCTCATGAGTGTAGGGCTAAAGATGAATTTATACCATAGAATTGCTTCAAACAGAAATTTCTATATGGAATATTCATTGATAAAAATACCATGCTTGTTCATTCACATGTAACTCCATATTGTAACCAAAACTCCATTTTGGATTGTTTACTTCATTTCGTATTGCTCAGCCTAAATTTTGCAGAAACTTTGTTTAGATGTGTGAACTTAGTTTGGATGTGTGAATGAAGGCAGTGTGTGTGATGGGATCAGTCTCCAGCATCAGCCTGTCCTGATGACAAACTGCCACTTTAATGAACAATGCAGACAAACCCTGCAAAAGCAAGAAGAATCCACCCTGAGAAAGAAAGGGACAAAAAGGCCCATCAAGAACAAGATCAAAGTCACATCTGCCATTAACTGATGCCTCATGATCATACAGCAAGCTGTGGCAGTGCAGACACAGCAAGATCCATGGACAAAAAGATATAAAAGATGGGTGAGACTGCATAGCTTTGGGTAATGTTCTGCACAACATCCAAGAACATCAGTGCACCGCTGTGTGTGTGCCTGGCAGAGATCCGGCTCCCCCTCATGCCCAGCTTCCCTGGTCAGGTAGTTGCCATGAGCTGCATACACCAGCCATGAGCTCAAGCTACGATCACCAGCAACAACAAGTACTGGTAACTATACATGACCAACAGCAGAACATCTGGAGAGAGGGAGAGAGAGAGTGTGTGTGTGTATGTGTGTGCGCGTGAACAACTATTTCATATTATTAACATAATTGTGTTTTTCTCATAATACAAGTGGCATATGGCCTTGTCCCCCCGAATAAGATCCTGCTAGTTTTTCTTTTTAAGTGCAACATGAGCATCCAGATGCAGACTGTTCTCATCCTGCTGGATACAGCTAAATACAAGGTCACATCTCACAACAAGGGCTGGCAACCAGACCTGCAGTGGGGGCCACTGGGGGAACACAGACCCTATCCGTCAGACCTGCAGCCTGGGGTCAGGAAACCAGGGACCCGGGAAAATATTTAGGGGCCAAAGGGACAAACAAGTCAACATGAGCCCCCAGGGTGACATTGATGCGCTCCTGGTCTGTCTAACGAGGGGAGCCATGAGTAAGAGCAGAGAGGGGATCCTGCCCCTTCCCCTCCTCCATAACATCTTGGTGACGCCAATACTGGATGGGAACGAACATGTGTCAGGTTCTGGAGCCCCAGTTTAAAGAGTGTTGGAAGAGTGCAGAGCGTGCACAGCAGAGCCAGAAAAACACTGCAGAAGATGCCTCACTGTGAGAGACTTGAGGAGCTCTGTGTGTGTAGCTGGTCACGATGCCTAAGTCCCTTCCTGGGGAGAAACCCCCAGACGCTGAGGGGCTCTTCAATACAGCCAGGCAGGCAGAACCAGACCCAGAGGCTGAACACTGAATCTCGGTGAATTGCAGCAGGAAAGGAGGCAGCAGCTTCTCGTCATGCAGGGATCAGCCACTGGCCCAAGCTCCCCAGGAAAGCGGGGAACAAATCCAAGCTGGGAGATGCTTTAGTCAAACACAAGTTACTGGGCTCAGGGAAGGAACTAGGGGTCAGTCTCTGCTCTAGGCTATCGGAGCATCAGGCTGGATGGGCTAATCCTGGCCTTTAGCTCTGTTAAGCTGTGACTGTAACTCTGGCCTGGGCTGACTGCTGGTCCCGGCCTGTGTACAGCACTGAGTGCTGGCCCTTTGCTGGTTTGGGAGGGTCCCACTCCCTCAAACATCCCAACAGCCCAACCATGTGCCTCTAAACAGGGGCTGCTCTTGATTCTGTTTCCTGCCAACCCAAGAATTAGCTCAGGATTCCCAGATACTCACCGGACAGCAAGAGGCACAGAGACAGGATCATTGGTGTGATGGGAGGAACTGAAAAGGAAGAAAAACTCAGCGGTCTTTGCCTCAAATGGGGTTGGTTGGGGGCAATCTGCAGTTGCTCCCTTTGTTGACCTGCCCCCTCTGTCCCTCTGGGCTCAGGATGAAAGGACCGTCTCCCTGCTCAGCGTCTCCTCCAGTCCTTCGGAGAAGGACTTCTTCCGGCTCTGAGTCCCCGACAGGGCTGTATGGCTCAGACAGCTGGGTGACTGCCCATATCGTCTCTCTGCTCTGCCCTGTCCTGGCCCCACATCTGATCATCACAGCTCCCCATTTCCTGTCCCATATACTCCCCCACCCACAGCATCTCTATTTAGGGCTGGAAGCTTGAGTATCAAACACACATCAAATACATTAATAAAAACCCTGTCCTGATTTAGTAACAGAGGAGTCAGCCAAGCCCATGCTATTAAACACCAGCCGGGCCTGGCTGGAAGGTTGGACAATAATCCCACCTAGTGCATCCATAAAACTCAAAATGCTTTATGCAGGAGGGAAACAGATGGGCAAATTGAGGAAGGTGGGAACCTGAATGGCCCTAGGTCAGTGGTTTTCTAACTTAGAGTCAGGACCTCGTACTGGGTTCCAGACCCTCAAGCACTGGGTCATGGTACCCCCTGTTACAGCCACCAAAAGAATGGAATATATTGCTCTAGGTCACCCAGAGGGACAATGGCACAGCCAGATTCCTGATGTCCAGGCTAGTGCTCTGCCCACTAGGCCATGCTGCCTCTCTACAACAGGAGCCCGTGTAACAAAGGTAGTTAAGGCATTTAGTGATGAGACCGAGTGCCTCGTGAATCCACTAGAGTTCCTAGGCAGGTCAGGCACCTGACTCCTGTTGGAAGCCAGTGAAAGTGACACTTCACTCTCTTGGGCACTCTGTCAATCACACGAGGCCTCCGTCTGCATCACTGGGCTCCTAAATCTGGCCTCAGGTGCTGAAAGAGCCAGAGCAACTGAGAAAAGGCAGCTCCTGCTCCTTGCAGAGCAGGGCCAGGCAGCCCCAAAGCTGCCTGCTCTCATGTGTGAATTGTGCCCTGCACAGGTGCTGGGAAGTCACCCGCAAGGACAGTGGCTGTGGCCGTGTGTTCCTTGACGAGCTCTCAGCCACCAATTCAGGGCCACACATTGCTGATTCTGTGGAGGCAGCAGAGTCCAGTCACAAGGCATTAGGAGAATTGACTCCATCCCCCCGTCACTCCTTCCCAGGGGTGCTTCGGGCAGTCAGCGCACCCTCTGCAGCCCCCTGGGCGATGGGCTCTGGGATCAAGGGCTGACAGTGCAGTCTCAGAGCTGAGCCTATGGCCTGGGCTGCAGTGACTTGGGGCTGTTCTCCCAAAGCTCCCACAGACCTCCCCATCCCGTCCCTCCCTCCTCTAATGCTGGGACAGGCTGATGCCAGGCAAGTCCTAGTGAGAAATGAGGCCCCAGTTTCTAGCTGAGTGGATGATTAAGCCCTGGGACAGACCGGCCAGGGCAGGGGGGATTCTCCATCGCTGACGGCTTCAGAGTCAGGCTGGAGGCCTTCTCGGAGGAGGCTCTAGCCCCACATGAGCTATGGGCTCAATGCAGGGGTTGGGGAGTCTCTGGGCTGCCCAGGAGGTCAAACTGGCTGAGCTAACAGTCCCTTCTGGCCCAAACCCAACACCCAGGGGATGTTTGTGTCCCAGCTTGATGACAGTCTGGCTGAAAACACAGGGCAAGTTTCTGAGAGAGGCTGGGAAACAGGCTGCAAGGGTGTCATTGATCTCAGCATGTTGCATCCCTGCTGCTTATGGGCCCTGGGCCAAATCCTGCCTCCCTCCCTCCCTCAGCCCAAACACAGGGCAACCATGGCAGAATTAAACCCGTCTCCCCTGCCCTGCAGGGGATATTGATGGGACCAAATGTTGTGGGAGTAGAGAGTGACCGGCTGCTCAGAAGAGGGCAGGGATGGGGGTGTTGGTGCTGTGAGCAGCAGCCCATGCTCTGTGACTCTGCACACACAATCTGGCTGCTCCATGCAGCTGCTCAGGGAGGGACCCAGAGGATGAGCTGACAGCGCCCAGAGCATAGTCAGAGTGTCCTGTGCAGATACTGCCTCCCACACCCAGCAGAGCTCCCGACAGCCTGACCCCAGCGAGCAGCCCAGCAGGGCGGGGCCAATAGCATGCTGTGATGTGGGATTGAATAACCTGTCACAGTGGTATTTCTGGCCCAGCCAGTGTCTCTGTGGGTCCGTCTCTCTGTCTCTTATGTTGGATTCTGAGCAGTGACAGAGTCACCCTCAAAGAGCCCCTGGGTGTCTCCTGTTGTGATGGCTCCTGAAAGGAATAAAACCATGAGGTGTTTGGGGACTTTGGGCAAGTGAACCCTATCCCTGGCCTGACCCAAGTCCCACACCCTGAGTAGGAGTCTCCTGGGAGTGCAAAATTCCTAAACACCTGGACTTCTCTTGTGGGTATTTTGGCAAATTCCGAATCCCTGAGATGCTGAATTAAAATTGGCTTTTATAGTGAAATCTGCCACCTCTGTTGGGTCAGGGTCTGTAAAGCAGCTCTGCCGAAGGACCTGGCCAATGTGCTGGGCAGGACAGACGGATGGACGGGGCTTATTTCCTGAGCTAGGATGTGATTTCGCCCTGTAGCACCCTCCCTTGATTCCACCTCGACTAGCTACCGGGAGGTAAAATGACTCTGGCATGAAGGCAGTCTCATCTCCACTAGGCTGTGACTCAGAGCATACTGTCTGGGCCCAGCCAGCTCCTCACTCACACACCTTTACCTAGTGAGGACCCAGCATACATGGAAGGCGCTACCCAGGGCTCCCTGCCCCCATTCGCTGCTGCATCCCACCATGACCCGCTATAAACCGACAGCCGAGACCTAGAGTTTACATGCAGCACACCCAGCAGTAAAGCCAGACATGGCATATTGGGGTCACACTTACAGCACCACACCACAGCCACAGGCTAGAAACTTACTTTTATTTGTTTTAAACCCAAGCTCAGAGTCTCCCACAATCCCAGGACTCCAGGAGCTGGAGCTTTAAGGGAAACAGCAAATCCATGGGACTTAGCAACACTGCAGCTGGCAACCTGTTCCCCCTCCATCACTCCAGCCCCCTCACTATAGTTTCCAATAGAGTCTGAACTTCCCATGACCTCTTCCCACTAGACGCTTCTGCAGCATCGTCCATCGTCCCTGCTGCCCTGTGAGATCAGCCTGCGCTGCCAGAAGCCAGGGGAAGGTTCAGTGGCTGGAAGGTGGGTCCAACTCTTGAGGTACTGCTCACTGGGAGGTTATCACGTGATTCAATATCCAGCCATATACATGGAGGGACAAATCTTGTCACCCACTCACACGGCTTGAAGCAGGAACAGTGTGTGTGTCTGTAAAGGGAGTGAGTTAGTGCCCCTGAGGGACTTTTCCCCTCTACATTCCTCCAGTCCAATGTGTATTAATTTCCTACATTTAACGGAACATTAACTATTTAACGTAGTTCCTTCCAATTAGCACATTCCGATTTAACTGGAGGTCAGTTCAAAGTGACCATGAATCGCTGTAGTTTTCCTTTGAGATCAGGTGGGAGGATGGTGCCATTTCTCCACTTTCCCTTTGGGCCAGGTTCTTTGGGTCTGATCCCCCCATTGTATTTCCTGGCTTTGGTATCCCTGGAACAAGAGAGTCAGCTCTAGAAAACTCTGCTGGAGTCAAGTTCTAAGTGTGTTTCCCTTCACCCCATGGGTGTGGTTTGGCAGATGGGGTTTCAGACCTTGGGGTTTTGGTGTTCCTTTCCCTCTTCCATTTGAGTGGTGCCTCCAGGTGTGGCTGTTCCTGCTCTGTCTATCCCCCTTCCTTCACTTGGGGGGCAGGTTGGTGGGCAGGTGTTTTCAGACTCATTGTATCACACAGTATGACTTGTCTCCAGGGGCTGGGACTGTTGCAAGTGGCTCTTTATTTTCTTGCCCCTTCACTGTCCCTCGGGGCATAGGGCTGTTCAGGAACTTCGGGATTTCTCAGGCCAACAGGCCTTCTATCCATTAATTGCTGCAGAAATCCCAGTCACTGGGGGCCCAGATGCTAGGGGGTTTCCCCTTGTCGTTCCCTGTGGTGTAACCAGGGCTGAAGAAGGGGAACAATCTCTCAGAACCTTCAACAGGAATCTTCAGGATAAGGGCCATAAAATGAGAGATGCCCCCCTTCTAGCTCCAGATACACCCGGATCACTGTCGGCTTCACATTCCACTTCTGGATCACAAAATCAGCCTCCCTGGGGTGATACCGCCCCTTGGATCTCCCCAGAGCCCAATATCCCTCCTCAAGGGATCTCTCCAGCTCCTCTTGTCCCACTCTGCCCCTCACAGTCTCACTCAACATCCCCAGCTCCCAGTCCTGGCTGTCCCCAACCTGCACTTCCCAGTACCACCTGCCAACCCCTGCCTTTCCATCATAGTCCCCCCTGACTGTGAACCCCTCCTTCCCCACCGTGATTAGGGCCCCGGAGGGAGAAGCTGGCTTTAGGGAAGGGGGTTTGCGCTGGACCTTTCTTCCATCTGCAGACACAGTGAGTTCAGGGTGTGTGTAACTTGGATCCAAAATGACAGAAACTGGGGAGAGAGACCAGAATAACCCCATTAGCCATGGGTCAGTCAGGGACCCCACAATCCCACAGGAAAGAGGTTTCAGCCAACACTATTATGGGTTGGGTTGGCTATCGCAGCTGGCACCGCTAGCCTCGCGAGGCTCTGCATCTTCCAGAGAGATGCAAAGCTGTGGTCATCTCACTGTGTGGGCTAAGGGCACAGCTGGGCCAGGCTGAGAGTTTGGGGTGACTGGGGGGCCTGGGATGTTGGATGAACCTGAACACTTTGGCTCCACCCTGGTCTCCAGTCCGTGGTGACAAGGATCCAGCTCCACCTTGGGGGACTTCACCCTCTGGGCTTAAGGGGGACATAAAGGGGGCTTGGGCCTCATTCTGGACTTCCCAGAGACTGCACTGGCTTCCCCACCTACTTAGTCATCACTGTCCCATCCTCCACTCTTAGCTTTGCCCACATCTCATGTGCTGCTCTGAATGTCCCCACCCTCCATTCTGGGCTCCAGAGCAGACTGCTGTCGCTGCTGAGAGATGGGCATCGGAGGAAGAACATGAGACAGGTGAGAAAGAGCATCCAGAAAGCACCTCTGAGCAGGTGGAACTGAAACAAGCAACTGGGGGAACCTGGGCAAAAGGCCAAAGGAACGTGGGGAAGAAAGTAAGTCTTGTGAATAGCCATGAGCACCTCTTTGGGAAGGCTGAGAGGAGAGGGACTAAAGGGAAATCTGTCAGAAGTGTGGGCAGAGCAGTTTAGCAGAGCAACTTTTCATAGTAATTGGTGCACGAGTGGATTGGCCTGGGCTGGGCCCATTTCATGCCTGGGGTGGGGCTGTTGTGGAAGTTCAGATGCTCAAGGGACGGTCTGTGAAGGTTGGGTGGGATCAGCAGAGCACAGATGGAGACCCCCTATGAGATGGAGGGACCAGGAGCCAGCAGGTGACACATTTTGCGCCATTTCTGTAAAAAACCAATGTTTCAAAACCTTTTGTGAGAAATATTTATTTTCACATTCCCCCCTCCCCTCCATTTTTTCCCAATTTCTTGATGAAAACTGATGAAAACAGAGGAAGGGGAAATCCGAAACCTCAGATTTACAAAGTCTCTCGAAAAGTGGCTTTTAAAATTAAACGTGCCATTTTTTCTTTTCCAGTTTGCTTTCTCCCAACCCCCCCAAAACAGGTTTAATTTTTTCTTTGGAGAAATGGAAACCATGTGACAGAAACTCTCACTGTTAAAGGGATGTCATTTCTCGATCACAGCCGGCTGTAGCCCAGAGAGATCCCTGGGGCTGTGTTCAGAGTGAGTGGCTGGCACCCCTGCTGGCACCCGGGCCCTGTCTGTAGCTCAGATAATGCTGCCCAGACAGAGGTGGATCCAAAGCCCATTGGTGTGAGTGGAAAGATTCCACTGGCCTTGGGAGCCAGTGCCAGTGTAAGAGGATCAAATATCTTGTACAAAAAAACATGACTGTGTAGCTTTCACTCAGGGTGACCTGACCCAGACTGGCCACAGGAACAAGAGGAGGGAAAGTCTCCACCACGGGAGGTTGATGATGGGACCATGAACTGAGTATAGCGGGGAGTGAAAAGGGGAACTCCCCTCCTCTGCCCCAGCCACAGCTGCAAATGCAGCTGATATGTCATGTGAAGCAAGAGCATCTGCACAGTGAATTCCTGTTACAGCACAAGCCCTGCAACTCCTCACTCACACAGACCCCGGAAGCAGCAGAGAGACACTCCACACAGGGAAGAAATGACCCAAGTTCCTTCCCATGCTAGAGCTTTAACAGGGACTTGAGAGGACTCAGCTGCACAGAGCCTGCAAAAGAGATGAGTGGCCAGAGGGGTTTGAGTGGGGATAAGGAGATAGAAAGGGGACCTAGATGGGGCTAGTTCCAAAGTTCTAGTTCAGTGAAACAAACAAGGAGTCCTGTGGCACTTTTAAAGACTAAATAAATACATTTGTTGGTCTTCAAAAGTGCCACAAGACTCCTGGTTTGTTTGTTCATTTGTTTTACAACAGTGTTATGTTAAATACGATGCTTGGCTTATCACAGATGAATGCACAGGACCAAGACTTCCCAAAATGTTTAGTGATTTTGGGGTTCCCCTTGAAGTTCTTTTAAAGGGGCAACTCAGTGCAGGCTGTCTGTCACCCCTCACACTGAGGTGTCCACATCAGGATCCTGAAATTACTGGCCATTTTGGAAAATTGTGCACAAGACCCTCAGTGGGGAGGTGAGGGGCTGCATCCACCAGCCCATTCTGCCCTTGCTCCTCAGGGAAGATGGCAATGCAGGGTAATCGGTGCCAATTGTGATGTGGGGGTTGTGATAAAGCTCCTCTGGCACTGACATACGACATAGACACAAAGCAGCTAGCCTAGTTCTCAGCCACTGCAGTGGAACACTGATCATTCCTTGTTGAGGCAACGGAGGCAGCTAAGTGAGAGTTGTAGGTGCCCTGACACAGCAGAGAAAGCAGACACACTCAGTCTAGCACCATGAGACACCCCACACCTGCTGCTATCATACTCCAGGGGAACATATCTGCTCCCATTTTACCACTATTATTTCCTTTGTACACCTGGATTCTGGTCTAAGAGAACTGCTTGCTGATTTATTGTACTGTACTGGACTACCTTTTCTGGCCCTGTTCTTTGCTCTCAGGTTCTGCTCCCCTGGTGTTCAGGTCTCCACAAAACACTCACCACACCTAGTGTTTGTTGTCACCTGGGCTTTTTATTTACAGTGTTCACAGTTAAGTTCCCACTTTAACCTCAGACACCCAAAGGGCTCTAAGCTCTGCCCTACCTCCTAGCTATCTGACACACAGCTTCTGTCTACAGTACTTGACCACACCTCTTCTTCGGGGGTTTCCTGCCCTGGCCTATATAGCCTCTGGGCCAGGTCACAGCTGATCCAATTCCCCTCGTTAAGCCAGGCTCTCACTCAGCTTAATCATTCATGCACCTGCTCCTGCCCCTTGGGCTGGAGAAAGTAGCAAAGACAATAGGGGGTTTTATCTCCTCTGTTCTGTGACTTATCATTTTAGAAGCCATATAAACTCTGAGGTATATAATTTTAACAGCAAGGAAAATGAACAATGGGGAAAACATACCAAGGGCTGCAGTGGATTCTCCAGTTCTGTCAGTTTTTAATTAAGGTTGGATGTTTTTCTAAAAGAGATGCTCTAATTTAAACAGGACTGAGTTGGGGGGAATTCTCTGGCCTGTGTTTTACAGGAGGTCAGATTAGATAACTCTTCTGGCCTTAGAAGCTCTGAATAAACCCAACAATGGCTCTGTTTCCACAATAAGAACATCCCCATGGGAGTTCTACCAGCAAACCTGTAGAGTTTGATTATAGGGGTAAAGTTCTCTGTCTATAAGAAGCGCTGGGATAAACAGCTTTTCCCCTCAGTGCTGTCTCTCTGCTTTTACAGGCCCTGCCACTGTAGTATCCAAGCCCCTCACTGTAATTAATGAGGCTTATCCTCACACGCACCTTAGAGGTAGGGAAGTTCATTCTCATTTCACAGACAGGGAAACTGAGGCACAGAGTGAGACTAAGTGATTGAGCCTAGGGCACACAGGAATCTGCAGCCAAATCAGGGACTGAACTCAAAGTTCTTAAACACCAGGCCACAAGAGAGTCTTTCTTTCTTGCAACCCTCAGCCCTCCCAAAATCCTTGGGGACAATGAACCTGCCTGGTGCCTGTCTTGAAGGCCAATGACCCTGGGCTAGTTTAGCCAAAAAGGGAAGTGCCTGGGTGGGCTGGGACTGGGGAACAGGGAAAAGATCAGAGACAAGCTGGGAAATTTGCCACAGGTGGGTTAATTGATTTCACAGAGTATCTTACCCTCTCATTGTTTCTGGGCTAGATCCAGCCTCCCTTCCCTTGCACAACTTGTAGGGCAGACAGGGTGGACTCAGACCAATTTTCCCAATTGCAGGGGATGTTGGTGCAGCCAGAAGCTGCAGGACTAGAGAGCATCTGGCTGCTGCTTAGAGGGGAGCAGCAGTTCCTGCTTGGCAACTCTCTGCATGCACAGTCCAGCTGCTCTGTGAAGCCATGCAGGGAGGGACCTGCAGGATGAGCCGACAGTGCCCAGAGAAGCTGCAGAGTCTCCTGTGCGGTCCCCTTCCCCTGCAGTCAGCAGTGAGCTCTGCAGGACTCTGACCCCGGCTAGCAGCCCAGCGAGGCAGAAGCATATTATACACTGTGACGTGGGATTGAATAACCTGCTCTCATAATGTTATTTTTGTCCTCACACATTAACCTGCCTCATTCTCGCTCTCTATTTAGGCTGTTCCTGTGTGGTTTCCAGGGTGGTTTATTTTCAGTCATACATTTAAAAAGGCCAGAATGGACTAATGTGACCATCTAGCATGAGCATCTGCACAGCTCAGGTCAGAGAGCCTCCCCCAAGGATCTCTGCATTGATCCCCTAATGTCTGACAGAGTGAGAGCACATCTTGCAGAAAGAGATGTCTCCTTTTGGTGCAAAGGCTCCTGCTGGCTCTCATTTCTGATCTCCAAGGTGGTTGTGGCTGATTGGTGAAAGAGGAGACTGGGGGAAGGGAGATATTGTATTGGACAGAGCAACCAGAGATGGGTCATGACTGTTAACTCCAGCTGTGGGTCATAATGTGACCATCCCCAGAGTTTGGGGTGTGGACTTAGGTTCTAGTTTGGGCCTATCATAGACACAGCCCCAAAATCTGGTGTGGGGACTGACTGGGCAGCTAGACAAGGCCATAGACATACAAAGGATAGACTTTATCAAAGGACAGTGGGAAGTTTAACACTCTAGTTAAGAGTAAAACCCATGGCAGAGGGGCAGGGCAAGGACTGTGCTCTATGATACATAACCAGAGCCCTGCAGATATCCACATCTATGAGGACCATTTTATGCAGATCATGGACAGAATGTGGATGGTCACAGAGGTCATGAATTCCCTGACTTGCTGGGACTTCTGACATCTGGGGCAGTGCTGGAGGAGCTGTCACATCAGGGCTGCCTCTGCTGAATATGTGATCAGGGGCCAATCTTGGGGCTGTCTCTATCCTGTGTATGGCTATGTCTTTTCCTAGTTGCCCTCTCAGTCTGTCAGTCTCAGGCCTTGGGTACGCACCAGATCTGGATGCTCTACTGAGCTTCCTGAAATCTATGCTACATTTTATTCCTCTTGGCCATTCATCATTAGGTGGCTCAGCCATCCCAGATTGAGCATCTTCCCCTTCTCAGTCAGGCCTTTTCTTGAGCAATACAAGTTTATTAACTAATTTGCCACTTTGTCTAAGGAAAGTGAACGTGCACCAGCCTTTGTAACCCCAGCAGATTTCCTGAAAACTTTAGATAAACTCCTCATTAAGGATAAAACATTAAAATAAGTTTATTGACTACAGAAGGATAGATTTTATGTGATTAAAAGTGGCAGGCATAAAAGATCAGAGATAGTTACCAACGAAAGTAAAAAATAAGCATGCAGTCTGAATCTTAAAATGTATTACACTAAGCAGTATTTGGATCAAGCAATTTTTCTCACCCCCTGGATGTTGCAGGGAGGTTACAGTTCTCAGTATAGAGACAGACTTTCTTTCTCAGACTTGGACCAGTCTCCTCAGTTCAAGGTTGTCTTCCTAACATTCTTGTTGCCTTCAGCATAGATGGGGGAGGAGAAACGCAATCAAATGGCTCCACTGTCCCCTATTTTACAACCTCAGTCCATGTTCCTGGAAAATATGAGCCTAGACATATCCTGGTGTTCTTGCTGAGTCACAGTGTTCACTGGTGGGGTCTTGTGCAACTGTAATAGAACTGAGCAATCTCCATTGGGTGGTGTTTGTGCAACTGCCCATGAATTGTAAATCACTTGTTTATTATTCCCCTGGTGGTCAATACAGGGTGAGGATGGTTCAATGCTCACCCAGGTGCTTTGTTGTTGTCACTGAAGATCTTGTATTGGGCAACTCCCAAACTCACAACATATGTCAGTAACAACCATACAGCCAAATCTCATATCTTCATACACACTAATGATTTACGTATTTGACAGAAGAATGGGTTTCAGGAGATTGTGAGCTTTCATATGAGATCTTACATGGCATGCTCTGTACCAAATATCACAGCCATAGATGCAAGATGAATTTGGAGGTTACAGGATGGTACTTTGGGGGACATTGTATCATGCTTGGATTTTGCTGAAATGAGTAAAGATCTAGCCCTCTTGGTTGTAAAGAACACTTGAAAAACATGACCTCAAAAAGTCTCAAACATTACAACACAAATAAAAGCAGGCAAAATGCATAATCTGAAAAAAAAATTATGAATTCTTAAGGCAATCTTGGGATTTTGGGAGGCTGTCTCATGATTTTTTTACACTTTGGACCAGCAGTGTGATCCATGAACAGAATTCAGAGGACTTCGGAGCCAAGTTGTTAATAGAAAGAGTCAGGATGTAAGAATACAGAGTCTGGGTGTTTTTCCCAATTTTATTCAGAAGAAATTTTTTTTTCCAAAAGGAGACCAGGCAGCATTTGCCCTGGGAATATTATAGTATCTACAGCACTTTGGGGCATTGTGGATTGTCCATCTGTGGCCCCAGATGTTCCCCCACTTCCTTGACGCACGATCCCTACAGTCGACTCTGATTTTGGGGGGCATTCTGTGATGAGTCCTGCATTTCAGCAACTGGAACATTAATGATTCCTGTCCAGCTGTGGAATGATGGATGCATATGTTGCTGTCTCTTCTCTCTGTGGCGATGTATGCTTTAAACATATAAAACACAATGATATTACTTTACTGCTAAGCTTGCCTGAAGCCAGAGAAAAGGGGCTAGAAAGTGCCTGTCTGACACCATACCTGTACCTCCATTAGGAGCAGTTCTAATGGGCACCTCAGGTGGGAAACACCAATGGGCTCCACTTCTAACATAACTCCACTGAGGTAGGCAGCTCAGAATTCCCCCTCCCCAGCGTTGGGTTGGTCCTTTTCTGCCCCCATGTTAAGACAGATGGACTTTGCCTTGACCCTGTCAACTGGACAAAGAAGCTTTTCTGACCAGTTTCTATGCCAACCAGCCCATTGAGGCAGTGCCAGGTTCTTCCTGTGATGGCATCTTATTATAGATCCATAGACCAGTGTGACTATTCTGACCTTCTGCTCAGTGCAGGTGAATGGACCTCATCCACCCACTCTTGCTATAGGCCCTGACCTCTGGCTGAGTTATTGAAGTTCTCAAATCATGATTGAAAGAAGTCATGGTACAGAGACTCCCTAATTTCAGCTCGTTTAAACCTGCAAGTGACCGCATGCTGAAAAGGAAGGTAAAAAAAATCCACAGGGAATGGGCAATGGGATGGATCACTTAATGATTACCTTTTCTGTTCTGTTCTTTCCCTCTGAAGCATCTGCCATTGGCCTCTATTGGAAGACAGGACACTGGGTTAGATGGACCATTGGTCTGACCCAGCCTGGCCATTCTTATGTTCTTATGTTTCTGCCAGTGTTACCTGGGGGAAATTTCTTCACAACCCCAAATATGGCAATGAGTTAGAACTGTGAGCATGTGGGCAAGACTCACCAACCAGACACTTGGGAAAGAATTCTTTGTAGTAACTCAGAGCCCTCCCCATCCAGTATCCCATAACTGGACACTGGAACTATTTGTTACTAGTTGCTATATGCCCTTGTAGGCCATCTTATCAGACCATCCCCTCCATAAACTTATCAAGCTGAATCTTGAAGCCAGTTCATTTTTTTGCTCCTACTACTCCTCTTGGGAGGCTGTTCCAGAATTTTACTCCTCTGATGGTTGGAAATTTTCATATAATTTCAAGCCTAAATTAGTTGATGGCCAGTTTGTATCTATTGGTGCTTAATTTAAATCCTCCTTCCCTGGTGTTTATCCCTCTGATGTATTTATAGAGAGCAATCATGGCTCTCCTCAGCTTTCCTTTGGTTAAGGTAAACAAGCCAAGCTCTTTGGCTATGTCTACACTTGTTAAGCTAAGTCGACTCTGTTAAATTGACTTAACAAGGTCGAATTAAGTCGACTTAAAGTCGATCTTGTTAAGTCGATTTAGGGTGTCTACACTAGAAACTTAAGTCGGCTGCCTACGTCCACTCTAGCAGATGCTAGGTGGATGGAGGAGAGCCGCAGCTTCCCCTGCCACAGAGGATCTCCAGCTGCGGGGGAACCTCCGTGGCATCAGGGCTCCAGGGGAGGGAACCCCCCCTGCCCTCCCCCGCCCTGGGACTCCAATGGCATGGGATTCCCCTGCGGCCCTGGCTGGGGCTCCAGCAGCAGGGAAACCCTGAGCGGTTGGAGCCCTGGGGCCATGGGGGGTTTCCCTGTGGCTGGAGCCCTAGGGCTGTGGGGGTTCCTCACAGCTGGGGCTCCTCTGCCATGTGGGGAGCTGGCAAGTCATCTCCCCTAGCTGCGGCTCCCTAGGCTTTAGGTTGATGTAGCTAAATAGGAAGACAGGGCATCTACATGGGTTTTAGGTTGACTTAAGGGAGCACTTAAGTTGACTTAATAAAAGCCCAGTGTGGACACAGCTTTGGGTAGGTCGACTGAAGCGTTCTTAAGTCGACCTAAATAGCCAATATAGACGCACCCGTTGAGTCTCCTCTCTGAAGGCAGGTTTTCCATTCCTTGGATGCTAACTTCAACCTGAATTCCAAGCAGAGCAGCGATCCCTACATAGTAGTAGCTCACAGATCTTCTCTTTGAGAAACTGCTTTAAATAATCAGTAAAATGTTACATATTAAAGATAATAATAGAAGAAGGGAACTTCAGTGACCCAAACAGGGCTGGATCAAGGCCCAGGGGGCCCTGAGGCTGTGCACCCTTGTGGCTCCCCACCCACATTGCCCCTCATGCTGGTGTGTGGGGTGAGGGCCTCTGGGGCCCTGA
>ML688303.1:618449-644614 GCA_007922175.1 Pelusios castaneus | reverse complement strand
CCTAACCCTAACCCTAACCCTTAACCCTGACCCTAGACCCTAACCCTGACCTTAACCCTAAACCCTAACCCTAAACCCTAACCCTAAACCCTCACCCTAACCCTTAACCCTCACCCTCACCCCTAAACCCTAACCCCAACCCCTAACACTAACCCTAAACCCTAACCCTAACCCTAACCCTATACCCTAACCCCAACCCCAACCCCCACCCTAACCCTAAACCCTAACCCCCAACCCTAAACCCGACCCCAACCCCAACCTCAATCCTAACCCTACCCCTAACCCTAACCCGAACCCTAAACCCTAACTCTAACCCTAAACCCTAACCCTAACCGTCCTGGGCCCTGCTCCCAGGCCTGCTGCTTTACCCTGCTGCAACTACTGAGATCAAGCCAGCTAGCCCCTCTTCCATCCCTATATAATCCTCATCTTTAATACTTCCACCCTTTACCACTGCTGCAAACCACTGAACTCCTTCCTCCCCCACCTCTTAATTCCCCTTTGCATTTGCCTCACTGAAGCCTACCACCCCTAACCCACTGCACTGTTCTAACATTTCTTTCTTACCCTGCCCACATGCCTTCTCAGTACTTCAGCTCCCTATAAGCCCTAGCTCTGCACCAAAGTTATAAGAATCTGGAAATGTTATGTGCTGCCCAAGTTTGTAGGGCTGTGTCTCAAGAACCTCCATGATCACACTCAGTACCATTGTTTAGGATGATAACATTACCCTAACTATTTGCTAGTGCCTTTGTGGGGGAAAAGAACAAGATTCTAAAGCTAGTCTAGTTCTCAGGACAGCTGGACCCATGCCTTCTCAGATCTGACTCCATGTTCTTTGGGCCAGACTCCATGATGCTTGCCATCTTGAGCAAATCCTCAGTGACTAACCCTGGCCCCACACCTCTGCATTCTTTATCAAAGCCACCCACACCCCCCTGAGAAAAACACACAGTCTCTAGGTCTTGATTAGTTCAAGACACCCCACCCGAGCCTCCCTTGTTTTGTCGCCCTCCACCCTTGTTCCCACCTTCCAGCCCCCACCCACTGACCAGACACCCCAGAATCAAATTTAAACAAGGCGGTCATAATACTGTGAAAACTCATGTAGTGTCTGCCCAGCTGCTAACTATTTCACACTTTCTGGTTGCTCAAGGAATTATCTTTCAGTGCTTTAACATGATTAACCGCCTAATGGGTTTTCTCTTGCACACACATTGTAACGGGTCTTTAGCACTGATTGTAACTGGGTTTCTTGCCTTTAACCATGTTAAATGTTTATGTTTTTGCACCTATTATCATCTCTGTACTCGTTAGAAAAATTCTGTATAAAAAAAGAAAAACTCTGTATTGTCCTTTGGAAACACTCCCCACCAGCCAGAGCCTCTATTGCTGGATGCGGTGACCCTTTCCCCATAGCTATGCAATTTTTTCTTTTTTCTTTTTGAATAAAGATTTCTGTTAACCCTGGGAAATTCTTAGTCCTTTGCTTATTTTGGAGCAAGGCTATTTTTACTAACTAAAGTTTTTCCCTGACACCTTTCATCTTCTCTTTATTTAATCGGTGCTAATTTCCTTGGCAATACAATGCAAGGAACATGCACTACGGACATTCTCTGCAGGACTTACCCTCACAAAACTTGGTTACAGCATGTCACCATAGCTTTCAAAGAATGTGGGTAGGGCATGTTCCTTGCATTGTGCAGGAACTGCTTTTGAAGTTTCATTTGTAAAATCTTGTGTATCCCCTGTGCCCTCTACCAAAAGACATGCAGTGATTCCCAGGCCATAGGGGAGACATACCTTAACTCTGTGTTTTCTGGTATTTAGAGGGTCAAATGTAATTGAAGGGCATGAGGTACCACTGGGCATCCTCAGCTATGTGTTAATTAAGCTTTGGGGTATTTAACTGAGATAGTGGATTGGATGGGTTCTTCTTGTATGGCAAGAAGTGAGAGTCCTTATATAAATATAGAATCATTGCACATAATCACCAAAAGGTTTTTTTCCCTTTATTTGGAATGTGTCATCTGTGCCAAGGGAAGATTATAATTACTTCACAAACATAATCTGATACGGAGAGAGAATAGCACAAAGAGTTAGAATCAGACTGATTCTTCTTGTCCACCAGGCATGAACAACTGCGAGCTCTCTGTGTGCAAAGACAACTACTGTCACAACAAGCAGATCTCTGAATGCTTTACCAGGATAGCATGCTCTTACAAAAAGGCAGTCTTTGATTCGATATTTTATACATCATGAAGAATAACATTTCCCCTCCCTCTGTGCAGTGAGATGGTAGGAGGTGATAGCATGGAGACGGAATGAGGCAGTGACAATATTGGAAGTCAGCAACATGAAATAGACAATGTTAAGCATGGAGCAGGTTGGGTTAGTTCGCCACATCACTGGTGTTAATGGAACACAACATTGGTTCACTAAGAGATACAACAATGGTGTAAGTAGGTGGGTAAAAGGCACTGTGGAGACCAGTGAATAGTGCTAAGCGCAGGAATTCAGCAGATTGCAGATACTTTGGGAAGAGGACCCGAGCGATGGGCAAATTGAATGTAGCGAATTTGTTTGTCTGCAGCTCCAGGTTGGTGTAGCTGATGCCCTTACAGAAGGTTTCGTTCAGCTTGAGTAGACTCACTGAGCCCAGAGCCCAAGAATCAGGGATGCTGGTGCTGGAGTTAATGCTATTGATAAGGAATGAAACATTTTGGAACTGCTCCTTGGAAGGACGGATGAAGTCATCTTGCCTCTCTCGGCGGAAAGTGATCGGGTCTCCTCTTCGGGCATAGCTAAGGATGCAGAACTCTGCTTGGGAAGCACTGGTCTGGCAGGTAACCCACACACATTCATCCAGGATCCTCCTCCCACAGTGTCCCCAGCTGTCTTCGCTCTCATCAGTCTGGCACCTGTATTCACTGTGCCCATAACGGGCACATCGGTAGCTGCTGTGACAGGGAAGGCCGCTGGTGGTCACATCAGGAAAGGGAGCGCAGGGTTCAATGCCGTCACGTGTCTTGCACTGAAAAGATCCCTGGGTTGCTTGGCATTGAGTGAAACAGAACTTGTTCCCTTGGGAATATTTGTCATGATAACTTCTGGTAATTAGTCCATAGTAGCCCCACTTACCATCCTGTAAATAGCAACTGGTGTAAGAAGAGCCCCACAGCTCACAAGCAGTTGCACAATGTTTTCCAGAGGTCTCCAAACCTGGTTCTAAGGAGCAGTAATCCCATGTCTTCTGGTTGCCTCCTATCTGCTTGCACCAAGTGTAACCATAACCATGATACTCACAAGAATCTTGGCATTGCCCTCCTGAGCTAGTGTGATGAATAAAAACACTGGAGCATATGAATGGCAGAACGGCAGCGAGCAAAAGCAGAGCTGGAAGCGCACTTCTATGGGGCAGCATCTCTGGCATCTTCATGAGACCTTGTGGAAACATGGAATGCAAAACTACTATAGTGATCTGGCAGATACTACATGCCCACACAGCAGGAAATGCAAATGTATGGTTTCCCCAGCATTTGATTGCCCCTTGCTGTTTTTATCCCTGCGGGTGTTATTTATCACGGATCTACAAACACTCTACAGTTACTGGGGCTAGAACCCAAGAGTCCTCACTCTAAGATCCCGCTTTCAATATCACACTTCCTCTGCTGCTAAAGATGGTTTTCATCCAGCCCTTGGCCAGATCCTCAACCTGCCATCCATGAATCTGTGCTGATTTATATCACCCAAGGACCTGACTTTATAACTTAAAAAAAAAAAACGTATTTGGGGATTTGGTTAGAAGGGCCATCAGCTTCCAGGTTTCACTCTAACTGAACTGGCCAGATGACTTTAAACTATGTAGAGCTGAGGGCAGGGGGAGGTGGGGCCCAGAGCCACTTAGCCTGTGGGGGCCTCAGCCTCTCCCCTCCCCCACCTGCACTGGCTCCACTTCCTCACTCCACCCCTGGACCAGCCCACTCTGCCCCTTGGGGTGGGGCAGGCTGGCCCAGAGGCCAGGCTCTGCTTCCCGACCCCTTGCCTTCGGCTTGCCACCAAAGGCAGCAGGGTGGGAGTGGGGGCTAGCATGGGAGGGACGGGCCTGGTTGAGGGTAAAGGATATCAAGTTTAATGAAAGCAGATTTGGAGAATTAAAGAAATCTACTGATAAAGGAACAGTGGAAGGAAAATCCACCATAAGGAAGGAAACGGGACATCCAAAGATGGTGTATGGTACAAGACATGCCAGCACCTTGGAAAAGAAGGAATGCAAGGAACAAGATGTAGACAATGGGACCTCATAGAGACTGCTAAAAGATGGTAAAGATAAGAAAAAGCTGCATTGGAAATGAAGAAGTAAGAGGCAACCTGTCACTGGATGTACATCTGTACACCCCTAGGCTATGATCTCTAAGATTTGTCTGTTCACTTTTGCAATGCAATTGTATGGTTTGATGTCCAATATGCCATGCAAGGTTCCTTTATGTATGCTCATAACATATTCTACAGGATTACTATGGTATCATGTTTCTGTAGCATCATGTATGTTTATCTATGTGAAGTAGGTTACATGGCTCCGGGGGAAAGGGAACCAGTGGAGTTGTTTTCCAGAAGCATGTAAACAGCCAAGGCTGCACAGAGGCCAGAGAGGTGGATAACAGAAGAATCATCTCAGCAAAAGAGGAGGGGGGCTGAGAGGAGACTGAAAAACAAAGAAACAGAGAGCTTGAATGGGGGAAAAACTGCTGGCTTTCGGCCAGGGATACACTATCTGAGAAGCAACTGCAAGCTTTTAGGCCTACCCCATGGCCACCAGGGCCTAAGCTAGATAACCACCACCAGGAGCCAGTTTTGGGGGTAAGAATGAAGAGAATAGATTGAAGAGCGACCTTGGAATAGGGTTAGTACAGGGGTCAGCAACCCACGGCACGCATGCCAGAGCTGGCACACGGGCCGAGCCTGAGCAGCACACAGCGCTGCTCAGGCTCCCCCGCTGGCCCCGCAAACCGTGCAGCCAGCAGCTGCGGCATGCAGCTGAGGGCCCCTGATGGCCCCGCCCTCTGCTGGACAGCAGGAGGGGAGGGGCGGGGAGGGGAGCAGGTCACGTCGCGTTGCCCCGGCCCGCCCAGAGCTGCGCTGCTGCCGGCAGTGTAGAGCCAGCCCCAGACATGGCCAGCAAGAGGGCAGGTTGGCTTGCTCCGGCCGGAGCCGCTGTTGCCAGCAGGCAGCCTCCGGTTCCTGGCCCCAGCTCCCACCGGCAGCGGCAGCTCCGGGTGGGCTGAGCAGACTCGCCTTTTTGCCAGCCATGGCGGGGGTGACACGGCGCGACCCACTCCGCTCGCCTCCTCTCCTGCCGTCCAGCAGGGGGCGGGGCCAAAAGCGGCCATCAGCCCCGTGCCACCCCTGCAGATGGGAGCCGGCCCCAGGGCGGAGAACCGGAGGCTGCCCGCCGGCTGATGCTGCCTCAGTCCCTGGCCGACAGGGCACCTAAAGCCTGGCCCCGCCCCCTTTAGGCCCCACCCCTGGCACATGCTGAGGGTGCGGTGGGTGGGGCTGGCACAGGGGCCGGCAAAGGTTGCCGACCCCTGGGTTAGTAGAATAGAATGCGTCTGTTATCTTTTATTTGATTATGGTCACTTCTGACTGCTTTATTAGATGATTGTGTATTGATTTGCTATATACTCACTTAAAATCACATCCTAATCAATAAGCCAGTATTTGTTTTATCTAAAGCTGTGTGAACTTCGGAGAGTATGAGTGAGGGAGGCTGGGCACGATCCACTTCAGTGTTAAATGGACGGACATAAATGTATGGTGATTAGAGAAGAATTCCAATCCCTGTGAAACAGAAGTTCCCACTGTGGTATCTGGGGCTTGGGGACCATTGCCTGAGTGTGCACTCACTGCCTGGGACTGATTACATGCAGGAGGCTGGTGTGGACTGACTCAGGAGTGAGTGGTCACCTGGCAAAGTGGAGTAAATCGGGGTTCAGGAGTGGAAATCTGGTGGGTCACAGTGGCACACTGGACTGGATTTGGGGAGCAGCCTGTCACCCAATCAAACCATAATAATCAGATTCAGCGATGACTCTAGAACAAAATAAGAGCATCTAGAAGACAGAATGAGTTAATGCTACCAAAGAGGTTAAGAAAAACTATGGCTTTTATAACAACATCATGGGAAAAGAAATCTCAGGGAAAAGTTGGTTTGAATTTCTCTACTGCAAGAAAACAGAGAAAAACAGTTTGAACAATTATTTAGGCAGGACTTTTGTATTATATGATCTGTAGGGCAAGGACTGGCTACACCCTGTGTTGTTTGAAAACTGCTACTATAATGCAAATAATAAAGACAATTAGATCTGGCAAGAGAATACTTGGAAAAACCAAACATATCCTAGTTAGATGGCTCAGATTAGTGGTAGTAGTAGAGTATTAAGTGTAAATTTTCGTAACTAAATTGTGGAACCAATGACAATTAAATTTTAAAGGTCTGGAGCGATACCTGAGATGAGACAGAAGGAAAGCAAATGTAATTAAGGTTAAAAAAAGTGATTATGGCAAATTTCTTCCCCAATTATTGTCCTCCATGGCCAGTAAAAGTACATAATAAATATTATGCAAAAATTACAGATCTCCAGATAGTAATGATGCCAAGAAGAATGAGCAATATGGGGGGGATAATATTTTACCAATTTCTACAAAAATGTGATTTTTTTTTTTTATATCTCAATGTGTAATCATCACAAATTTAGCACATGTAGGGAACCAAATCAATGTTACAAGTTTGGATTTCAATTACATACTTGTTGCTGTGTCTCACTGAACCTTAAATGGAAAGAGGTTACAACCAGCTTGTATAAAACTCTGTACACTGTTTATGCTAATTGCCAGAACAGTAATGCATTCTAGGGGCAGTTCTCAGAGTCTAAGATCAGACGGGACTAATATGATCATCTAGTTTGACCTTGTGCACAATGCAGGCCACAGAACTTCACCCACCCACTCCTGCAATAAACCTCTAACCTTTGATTAAATTATTAAAGTCTTCAAATCATGGTTTAAGGACTTTAAGGTACACAGAATCCACCAGCAAGTGAGTCATACCCAGTGCTACAGAGGAAGGTGAAAAACCCACAGAGCCCTAGCTAATCTGCCCTGGCGGGAAATTTCTTCCCAACTACAATATGGCGATCAGTTAAAACCTGAGCATGTGAGCAAGACTCATCAGTCAGACACCCAAGAAAGAATTCTCTGTAATTAAGAACCCACCTCATCAATTGTCCCATCAACTTATCTACCATCAGGAGACAAAGATCAGTCAATTGTCAAACTATTATACCATTATACCATCCTCTCCTTGAATTTATCAAGTTCAGTTTTGAAACCAGCTAGACGTTTGCTTCTCTTTGGAAGACTATCCCAGAACTTCACTCCTTTGATGGATAGAAACCTGCATCTAATTTTATGTCTAAACTTCCTGATGACCGGTTTATATCAATTAGTTCTTGTGTCTCCCTCCCTAGTATTTATGCCTCTGATGTATTTATAGAGAGCAATCATATCTCCCCTCCACCTTCTTTTGGTTAGGGTAAATAACCCAAGATCTTTGAGTCTCCTCTCATAAGGCAGGTTTTCTATTCCATAGATCACCCTAGTAGCCCTTCTCTGTATCTGTTCCAGTTTAAATGCATCTTTCTTAAACAGGACCAGAATTGCACACAGTATTCCAAGATGAGGTCTCACCAGCGCCTTATCTCTACTGGAAATACCTCACCTGATGCATGCAAGGACCACATTAGTTTTGGAGTAGTTTAGCTTAGTAGGATAACTGCATTGTGGGACACTCACGCTAGTTTTGATCTCAAGTCCCTCAGCTGCTTACTCACCTTCTCTCATCTGATCATCCCTCTTGGTGATGTCCCAGATGTGACTGAAATTCCAGGAAGTAGCTGGGGATGAAATGCTTCATGCTCTTTCTATGCTGAGCAAATGCTTTGTCCTGAGTTTGGAGGAAGCAAACAGGAAACTCTTGCAAACAAGGAAGTGAAGTGAAACTGAGGATGTGGCACTTTCATTTTGATTCCAGTATATTGACTAAATAATAATTTGTGTGTTTTAGCAGAGCAGAAACAAAGATCAAGGATGGTACTGGTAGAGAAAGCAGAACCATGGATTTCTATGTATGTCTGCACAATGGAGTAGTGAGGGCAGGGTGCAGCTGGAGCTGGCTGTTTATAGGATACAAATCAAATGAGGTTTGGGTTAGGTGTTAGGGCTAGGGTTGGGTTAAAAATAAGGATTTGGGCTAGGTTTAGCTTTGGGTTAGGGTTGCATAGACTTCAAGGCTAAAGTGAACACTGTGGTCACGTACTCTGACTGCTGGTATACCAGACAATGATATTTCACCCAGGTAACCCACTACTGAGCCCAATGGCATGTGGTAGGCTAAAGTCTAACTTCCAGAAAACATCTAATTTGGGATTTGAAGCCAACGAGACATGGACAATCCACCACTTTCCTTGGTATAGAATCACAGAAACTGGAAGGCACCATGTAAGGTCGTCGAGTCCAGTCCCCTGCACTCATGGCAGGACCAAGTATCCTCTTAAACCATCCCTGACAGGTGTGTGTCTAACCTGCTCTTAAAACCTTCCAATGATGGAGATTCCACAACCTGCCTAGGCTACTTGTTCCAGTGGTTAATCCCCCTGACAGTTAGGGATTTTTTCCTAATGTCCAACCTAAACCTCCCTTGCCGTAATTTAACCCCTTTGCTTCTTTCCTATCACTAGCAGTTAAGGAGAACAATTTTTCCTCCCTCCTCCTTGTGACAATCTTTTAGGTACTTGAAAACTGTTATCACGTCCCCTCTCAGTCTCCTCTTTTCCAGACTGAACAAACCCAGCCCTTTCAATCTTCCCTCATAACTCAAGTGTTCCAGACCTTTAATCATTTGTGTTGCTCTTCTCTGGACTTTCTCCAATTTGTTCACATCTTTCCTGAAATGACGTACCCAGAACTCGTTTGTTCCAATAGTTAATAACCCTCAGCTCATGTAGGCTTGGCTGGCATTCCTTGATCCTAGTTCTATAGCTTATCAAGTGATCAAGATTGCTCTGTAGAACTGTGCTGTCCTCATCATTTGGCTTAATATGTACTCTAAACTGGGGAAGTAATTTGCAGGCTCATGTTTAGCTGCAGTAGCATGGTGGGTATGGCAGCAGAGGTGTGGTTTAGTTGTGCGACGTGGGCAAGTACTTGGCCCTGTGAGGAGCCCTGGATGGAACCTGGACTGTGGGCCAGCTGAACCCTCCAACCTCACTAACCTGGCTTGCCTCTCACACTGTGATGCTGCTATCAAGCTGCACTCAGATATTCACCAGAAGGGACACACCCAACTGTATTATATGAATGGTCTCCCAGCCACTCAAGAACCATCAATAAGAAGGTTCCAGCCAATTCCCCCTCTTCCCCCCAGCTCTCCAGTCTTGCAGCCCAGAAGAAATGGTTACTTACTTGTAACTAGAGTGCTTCAATATGTGTTGCTCATGTACATGCCAACTCAGGTGTGCACACACTACATGCATGGATCACTGAAAAGTTTTCCCCTAGACTATCTGCAGGGTCAGCTGCAGCCTCCAGGGGCGCTCCTGTGACTCTCCATATATAGCTCAGGCTCCACATTCATGGTTAATAGCTCAGCTGGTGGTAATCAAGGCCCCACCCAGGACCTGTTAAAAGCCTTCCCTCCAAAGAAAGGGTGTAGCTGGAGTGTGAAGTGCTACCAGGGTGTGAGAGAGAAGATGCAGGTATAAGGCAGACAGATCTAGAACAGGGTTCACCTGCAGGCTCCAAGCTGACCCAGCCCCTTCTTTCCAATCCTGCCCTGGAGCCAACTAGAGAGGGACATGAAGGAGTGGCAAGCCCATAGCCAGCCTGTGGGTTGCTGTAGGAGCCCTGGCTCTCCTCCAGCCCCAAGCCAGCACAGCCCCTCTCCTCCAGCCCCAGATCCTCCTGGCTGGTGGAGCTGAGCAGCAGAATTAGAGCTGGCTGGCAGTCCAGAGCAACAGGCCCCCATTCCCTCCTCTCAGCCCTGAACTGGAGCTGGCCTGTGGGGTGCGGTGGAGCAGAGTGGGAGCCAGGCCAAGCCAGATGGCTGAAGTAGAGCTCAGGGCCTGCCAGCAGGGCAGAGCAGCAGGCCTCTTCCCTCCCACCTATGCCACACCTCCCTGCACCTTCCTTCCCCCATGGGGGGGGGGGGAGATCAGTAGCTCCCCCCTCCAGCCCCCAGCCTCTTTCACTCATCCCTCTCCAGCCTCCTCCCTTTGTGTCTGTACCACTCCTGCCCCTCCCTCTCCCCTTTCTTACCCCCACAGTAAGCTCAGGGGGAGGGCAGACTGGCAGCTCCCCCTTACCTCCAGCCTCCTCCCCTCTTCCCTCCCTAGCTTCTTCCCCTCATGTGTGTACCAGCCTGTAGTGAGGGAGTGTGGCCCCCCCCTCAGAGATAGACAGCCTGGGCCCAGTTATACCTGGGTGGGCGGAGCTGGAGGCGGCCTGTCCGTCAGGCCAGAAGCAGGGGGGGGCGGGACAGGAAGTATAAAGGGGAAGCCTGACAGCTCAGTGGGAGGGAGGCAGCCGAAGAAGAAGGGTGTCTCTCTGCTCCCTCCCCAGCACCTGCTTGACCACTACCGCTGAAGACCTGCCTGTGGCCCTGATGGTCAACTGGACCCCACCGGAACCGCCCACCGAGACCAGCCACGCAGGAATCTGAACCCAGAGGAGTTCCTGGACCTACCGCTACCCACGCAGCCTGCGGACCCCTCGGATGACAGCCACCCGGTACCGAGCTGCGACCTGGAGGAGCTCCCTCTGGCCAGTGAGGACGCACCACCCCCAGAGGCTGGCTGTGACCTGGAGGAGTTACCCTTAGCGGATGAGGTGGATGGGCTTTGTGACCTCCCACTGGGTGACTACCCCGAGGAGGATGACGACGGGGGCCCAGAGCAGGTACCAGCCAGGATGGGGGCAGGAAGTGGCCCAGGGGACCGGGAGGCCTATTACAATTTGGTGATTCCTGAGCCTGAGTCCATGTGCCCTGGTGAGGATTCCGCTGGGCCCGTGGTAGACTCCTCTGCCACGGATAGGGACCTGGGCTGGGATGCAGGGGAGTTGGGGGGGCCTGCGTCCCCCTGCCTCCCCCTTCTGGTGAACCCCCAGAAGCCTTGGCTGGCCGCGAGTCTCTCCTTCTGGCTGTGGAGACTTAGGTGCCTGTTTTTTTTTTTTTCCTGCCTGCCCCATCTGCAGGGCCAGGGACAGAGTTTCTTTGCCTGTCCGCCTGCAGGGCGTGAGGCAACCCCGCGTGCACGTCTGCCTGAATCGTCAGACAGAGGAACTAAGAGAGAGGCCAGGCACCTAGCCGTGGAGGGCCGGTCGCCTGGCTTACACAGCCCTATCCCTCTTCCATGTATGCCACTTCTCCCTGCCCCTTCCTTCCCTCAGTCCCCTAGCCAAACCACCTCACCCCCCACAAGTATGGACCCCCACCTGGGGCAGCTGGGAGGCAGTGCTACAACGTCTCTTGCTGTATGCAGGAAGGGTGAGGTCAAGAGGGGGGCAAATGTAGATTTGGCTCCCAGGTACCAGAGACACTCAGACCCCAAAGTGAGAAAAAATTCCAATGTGACCTCTGACCAGAAAAAGTTGAATTCCAAAGGGGTCAAATTCCAAAGGGGTAGCCGTGTTAGTCTATTGTAGAAAGACAACAGAGTCTTGTGGCACTTTTAAAGACTAACAGATTTATTAATCGCATGAGCTTTCGTGGGAGAAAATCCCACTTCGTCAGACGCTTTGAAGATAGGAAAGTTACAGAGTGGGAGGAAATTAAATGCAGGGGAGTGTATGATATAGCATCAGGTCAGGCTGTAACAGCAAATCAAAATAGGTGTTAGGATTCAAAACACTGGGGAACAGCACATAGAGGAGGGGGGAGGTCAATTCACTTGATGTAATGCGAGAAAAATCCATAGTCCCTGTTTAACCCCAAGGCAACTGAGTCAAATTTGCATATAAGTTCGAGTTCTGCCGACTCTCTTTGAAGCTGTGATTTGTTATTCAAAGCGTCTGATGAAGTGGGATTTTCTCCCACGAAAGCTCATGCGATTAATAAATATGTTAGTCTTTAAAAGTGCCACAAGACTCTGTTGTCAGAAAAAGTTGGACATCCCTGATCTAGAAGGAGAACGCTGGTGAGGAAAATCCCTGCAGATACAGAGACTGGGGAAGGAAAAAGCCCTGCCCAAAGGGTGCAAAAGACCTTTCCCAGGTCTGGAGGACTGAGGGAAATAGATCCTGCCAGAAAGGGAAGACTTAACTGGGCTCTACTACATCCAGTGGTGCTTATTGACCAAGAGCTTCCCCTTCAAGGAGGCCAGGAAGGGCCCTGGCTGAACAGAGTTCAGACATTACACCTAGGGGGCACAGGGAATTAACCCAAGGAATCTAGCTGGTTCCATGAAGCAGCAGAGCGAAGCAGGGTCCCTGGGTTGGGGCCTTAAGTCAAGGCTGGTACCAACCCGCCATCCACTGGAGGGACAAGAGCCCCAGCAAAAAGGCAAGGGATTACAAGAACACTCAGGAGTGAAGTAGTTTTCTGACCCACTGCTAGAGAGTAGTGCCAGACCCACCGAGGTAGAGGAGGACCTTTGTCCCAGTAGGTATTATTATCAAAGTCCCCACACTGTTGGCATAATATACCTTCACTATAGCCTGAACTGGACGGCCACCATGACATGGAAATTATCATCATCATGGTCCCAAGTTTATCAAATTTAATGAACCACGGAAATACTGGATCGACGCGGTTTACTCCTTGCTCCCATATTTGTTTTAAAATACCAGTGGGGTTTAATATCCATTGCCATTCTTGCAATTTTAATTGCAGCAGGTATTGTCTAATTATTTCCAGTATTTGATTTCCACAGGCCACACAAGCCGCTGCCAGAGGCGCATCATTCTTTTCTATGCTATCAGTTATCAAAAGAATAGTAGCATTATGTTCAAAATCTTGTGCAATCAGTGATTGCATGTTGCTCCAGCAATAGGCTACTAATACCTCCTCCCGTTTTAACCACCTTGCCTATCCCCTTCACAATGCTATTTATTTTTAAATTAAGAAGAAACAGCAAGAACTAGAAAAATCAACAGTGCAATAAACCTGGCTCTGAGAGATTAGGGGTTATAACCTAATCTTGTAAAACCCGAATTTGTTCCCTCAGCTTCTGTGGCTTTTGGTGCATGCCAGATAATTGCAGGAGTGCCTTTGCATGCAGTAAACTGTTTCTGGGCAACTCCATGTGTTAACGCATTCATTTTACATGTTCAATTCCCTGTTCTTAGTTTTTCACTTTGAAATTCTTTTCTATCTAATCCCCTGCAATCAAAGTTGCAACGCCTGTCTTCTAATGTGTTCTGTAAACTGTTCCATTTTCTCCTTACCAATTCAGTGAAAAGTGTTTGCTATTTCTCCCTCCTGTGCACTTCTCGCATTCTGACCGACACCAGTCTGCGTCTTGATTTAAGTTTTACTAGAACCTCGCTTTTATTGGAACCTGGTTGCAACATGGTGACCTGTTTCATTTTTTAATTTTACTGGGGCCACCTTTCTTTATTTTTGTCCCATATATCAGGTGCTACAAAAGTACCCAGTTTCTGCTGTTGTCCTCCAAGATTTATTACGGTCACTTCTGTTTTTTGTAAGTTTTCAACAGCTGCCTCTAGGTTGTTTTTGTGTTTCATTTCCTCAAGCATGTCATATGTTTGAATTGCTCATTACCCTACCAGCAGAGCCCGATTGTTTTGCAATGTTCAGCTGCCTGAGTTGCCTCCTTTAACTCTTTCATTATGTTTGTTGCTAGCTCCGACACCGTAAGCACGTGCTGTTTTGACTACCTAATTGCCATCGCCATAATTTGGAGTATGCTACACTTCTATTGTTTTTTCAGAGCAATATTCTCTGCCATTGCCCTACATATTCCTGTTTCCCACTCTGTTTTTTAAATTCATATAGCCCACCTTTACTTGCTACACTGTGCATCCAAAACTTATCAAATTCCATCCAAAACCTATTAAATTCCATGGGTATTTGAAGGGAGAGTAAAAGGGAATTCCCTAGCTCATGTTTTTCTGACATGTTAGACTGCGATTCCTATAGAAGACAGCTTGTTTACTTATCCAATCAGCTTGTCAGATGAGGATGTCCTGATACTTCCTATCTTTATCTTGTATTTAGTAATGTTTTGGAAATACATGTTTGCTGTATCAGCTTATGTCTTGGCAGTTTCTGTGGGGTTGTGAGTTCACAGCTCGACTTCGCTTACTTGACTATTCTTTCAGCTTAGGGTCAGCGCTCTGTCTTGGCCTGTTCCACTACGCCTCATTCCTGACCTGTTATGCTAGGCCTCTTGTCCTGGGCAGGGCAGTCCCGTGAGGGGAGCGAGGCCCAGGGCCAATTGGCCAAAGCGGGGCCACCGCCGCCCCCCCCCCATGCTGGAGGAGTGTGGGGCGGGCCGACTAGCCTGCTCTGCCTCCCAGGGAGCCGGCCCTGGGCCAGGAGGCCGAGGCTGCCGGCGCAGGGAGCCGGCTCTGGGGGCCGTGGCTGCCTGTTGGGGGGGGGGGCGGGGGGGAGCCAGCTCCAGCCCTGGGCCGTGGGGCTGCCTGCTGGGCCCAGAGGTCGACTGGGGGGGAGGGGCAGAGTCGGCTCCGGTCCCAGTCCCGACAGCAGCGCCGGCCCCGAGCCTGAGGCCACTTGCGGGAAGGAGCCAGCCATTTGGGGTAACCCAACCCAAAGGCCGGACCCCAGGTACTCCGCCCCTGGGCCTGCCTGCTCCGTCCTGGGGGTGGGGAGGGCCGGCCCAGAGGCCGGGCATAGCCCTCACAGCCCGCCCTGCCCCACTGCCTTGGGTCACTGCTGAAGGCAGTGGGGCGGCTGTGGGAGGAAGGGCTGCGGCGCGCACGGGCCCCGCACTGCCCCGCTGGGAGCAGGACAGCGCGGGGCCCACGTACCCGCAGGGCAATCACCCCCTTTACCCTCCCCCCAAGGACGGCCCTGGTCCTGGGCTCTTGCTTTCTACCAGAATAGGATACGGCCCAGTCCATTTTGATATCATTTTCCCTCTTCTTGTAAAACTTTTACCATTACTGGTCCCCTATTTTCCAATAGTATCACATTTCTCCTTTTTGTTCCTCTCTCTTCTTGTTGGTTTTCTTCTGTCCAGATCTTCACTGTTTGAACCAGGTTTGCTAGCCGTGCTTCCTTTTGCGCTCATTCTGGAATCTGCTTCCCTGATGTTAGCAAGAATTCTGGGGTCTGCATGTTCCTATCTGTCAACAGCTCAGAAAGTGTGTACTTACTCCCTGCTGGTCTTAAAGCTTTCATGGTCATTAGAACAGCAGGTAAAGCTGTTTCCACATCGCAACCTTTTGCGTGAATTTGTTGTCAGTGTATTCATTTCTCCCTTTATTTCTTCCCTTCCACCTTTCCCAAACTCTGTGGGTGTGTATGTGATGTACCGTCTGTTTAACTCCCATCATTTGTAACAAAGCATGTTCCACTGCTCCAACAGAATGCACTCCTTGATCACTGTCTATACACAAAAGCATTCTGCATTGACTGAGCACGTGCAGGACCTTAGCCGTGGTCTGAGCTGTGTTGGCAGAGGTGGGTTCTCAGTCCAGCCTGAAAAATCATCAGTTACCACTAGGCAATACTCTTCCTGTAGGAGTTTTCTTAGCAATCTAGTGTAATCTATTTGCAGTCATTGCTATGGGCCTATAGTGTCTGGTTGATTTCTCATCCATCACCTTTTCCTTCCTGCTTCTGGGCTTAACTTGTGCACAAACCTTCATTCATTGTGAACAAATCTTCATTCCTGGCCATCACACTGCTCTTATTTTACTCGTTTCATCATTCTTTTAGGTCCAAAATGTCCTTGTTCATGGAGAAATCTTATTTCTTCCCTGCTTTATTCTTTCTTGCTGTCCCTGTTTTGCCACTTTTTTTCTGTTTCCACTCCTGCCAGCTTCTGTCCCACCAGTTCACAGCCCTGATTTTCATATTGCACAAACATGCTTTGTTCTATGGGTTGCTCAAGCTTCAGCTCCTTTTTGGGGTCAACTTCTGTATTATCTATTTTGATTTCTTTTTCCATTTGAGATTGAGTTACCACCTTGACTTCACTTCCGTCTGAGGCTGGCATGATAGCTGTTGCTTGCTTCGCCGTTGCATCTACTCTAATATTGTAAAATCCTTCCAGGGTGGATGGGGTACTGTGGGCTCTGACATACTTAATCTCTGTTGTGCCCATTTGCTGCCTGATTATTTCAATGATTGCTTTCCAGCCTGTCCAATATGAAATTTCTTTATCCTTTTGGTTTTCCCATATGGGGGCCCCTATGGCTATTCTTTGTCCTTTCAAGTGAAAGTCTGAACATATAACCACATCACAGTCCAGGGGGTAGTTTCCAAGGCTCTTTTTACAGCTCCCACTTCACAGCTTTATGCTGACAAACATTTGCATGGGATAGTTAATTTCTGTTCTGGAAGCAGCTGCTCAAAGGAGTTATGCCTCCTTGTAATAACTAGCTCCATCTGTAAACTATACCCACCTGTGATCCAGCACTCCCTGCAGTAAAACTGTTTCTTGTACTGGGCAATTGCACTCTCTCTGCACAGCTATTGGGCATTCATGCTGCTTACCCTCCATTAACAACATACAGGGGAGCATTGCTGGATTCTTCACATCATCAGCCTCCACCCTCCCGCTCCGTAGAACTAAAGTTCATCTGGCCAGTCAGCAATATCAGGTGTTTTCCCTTGAAGGGCAAATTTACTGGAGCGTATGCTGTGGTTACTATGCTAAGGCTTGCCTTCTCACATGTTCCCATTTTAACAGTGCCCAAACGATGGTCAGGTATACCAGTTCTCAGGGGAAAAGTACATTCATGTGGGGTAAGCTTATGGCTTCTGTAGATGACGGGTCTCTGTTTCCTCAGAGTTGCTTGTAGTAACACAGTTCCTATAGCTCCCAAGCTGTGATACCATCAAATAAAAAGGGTTAGCTGGATTGGAACATGCTGATACTGGTGCAGTCATCACTTCTTTTAGTTTCTTAATAGCTTCATCATGTTCTGGGCCCCAATCCCATTGTCATCCCACAGGGGCTTGCAAATTGCTGCAAAATGAGGTATAAAATCCTGAGCAAATCCCATAGCTCAAAAAGAACTCTCATCAAATGCACATCCATTGGTTTAGGAAGGATGCTTAAAATGTCCATCTTTTGTTTACTGATGGCCCAGCCATCCCGCCCCAGAGTGGTACCTGAATATTCAACCTCTTGTCTTAACAGTTGTTTTTTCCAAAACAGCTTAAAGAGCATCTTTTCCATGATGCTGATAACCAATTTAGTCCAGTGTCGGTGTTCCTCTTCAGAGGTTACTATAAGTGTAACATCACCCCTACAATGTAACCCAAGGTCTATCTGATTCAGGAAGCTGGTCCCACATCTTGATTGCATGAGCACGGGCTATTGTGCATGCATCATGGAGCCATAGGTAAATGTTTGAAACTCAATTGCCTGTTCTTAAAGGTAAAAGCAAACCAAGGTTGACTCTTGGGGGGTTGGAGAGATAGCAAAGAAACAATTAGGAATGTCATTAACTGAAACCCATTTAGCTCTAGCCATTACTCCAGCTATTACAGTGAGGAAGACAACAGAGTCCTGTGGCACTTTTAAAGACTAACAGATTTATTTATCGCATGAGCTTTCGTGGGAGAAAATCCCACTTTGTCAGACACTTTGAAGATGGGAAACTTACAGAATGGGAGGAAATTAAATGCAGGGGAGTGTATGACATAGGATCAGGTCAGGCTGTAACAGCAAATCAAAATAGGTGTTAGGATTCAAACACTGGGGAACAGCACATAGAGGAGGGTGAGGTCAAATCATCTGTTGCAATGAGAGAAAAATCCATAGTCCCTGTTTAACCCCAAGACAACTGAGTCAAATGTGCATATAAGTTCGAGTTCTGCAGTTTCTCTTTGAAGCTGTGATTTGTTATTCATCTGTTTCAACACAGCTATTAACAAGTCGTCAAGGGAGTGAGCAGGGAGATTGAAGTGTTCCCCGATTGGTTTTGTAGTGTTGCAATTTCTGATGTCAGATTTGTGTCCATTTATTCTTTGGCGCAGAGACTGTCCTGTTTGTCCAATATATAAGGCAGAGGGGCATTTCCGGCACATGATGGCATAAATCACATTGGTGGACGAGTAGGTGAACGAGCCCTTGATGGAGTAGGTGGCTTGATTAGGCCCTGTGATGGTGTCTTCAGTGTAGATATGAGGGCAAAGTTGGCAGCGTGGTCTATTGCAGGGATATGTTTCTGCTTTAGTGTTTCTGTTCTATGATCTGTAGTTGCTGATAAGTATCCTTTTAAGGTTAGGGGGTTGTCTGAAAGCAAGGAGAGGTCTGTCTCCCAAGGCTTGAGAGAGTGAGGGATCATCTTGTAAAATAGGCTGTAGCTCTTTGATGTGTTGAAGAGGTGGGTTGTAGGTGGTGACCAGTGGCGTTCTGTTGTTGTTGTTTTTCATGGGCTTCTCCTGCAGTAGTTGACTTCTGGGTACCCATCTGGCTCTGTCAATTTGTTTCTTCACTTCTGCGGGTGGGTACTGTAGTTTTAAGAATGCCTGGTAGAGATCCTGAAGGTGTCTGTCTCTGTCTAAAGGGTCAGAGCAAATGCAGTTATATCTTAGGGCTTGACTGTACACAATGGATCGTGTGGTGTGTCGAGGATGAAAGCTCGAGGGATGTAGGTAACTATACCGATCAGTAGGTTTGCGGTATAGGGAGGTCTTTATGTGCCCATCGCTAATTTGCACTGTAGTGTCCAGAAAGTGGATCTCTTGTGTGGAGTGTTCCAGGCTAAGTTTGATTGTGTTGTGGAAATTGTTGAAATCTCTATGGAAATCTTCAAGGGCATCTTTACCGTGGGTACAGATGAAGAAGTCATCAATATAGCATAGGTAATGTAGAGGTGCTTTGGGATGAGACGTGAGGAAACGTTGTTCTAAATCGGCCATAAAAATGTTGGCATATTGTGGGGCCATGTGGGTACCCATAGCAGTGCCACTGACTTGAAGGTATAAATTATCTTCAAATCTGAAATGGTTGTGGGTGAGTACAAAGTCACAGAGGTCAGCCACAAATTTAGCTGTGTCATTATCTTGGATAGTTCTTCTAATAGCTTGTAATCCATCCTTGTGTGGGATGTGAGTGTAAAGAGCCTCTACATCCATAGTGGCCAGGATGGTATTTTCTGGAAGACTGTCAATGGATTGGATTTTTCTCAGGAAATCTGTAGTGTCTCTCAGATAGCTAGGTGTGTTGGTAGCCTAGGGTCTGAGGAGAGAGTCCACATAGCCAGATAATCCTGCTGTAAGCGTGCCAATGCCTGAGATGATGGGGCATCCGGGGTTTCCTCTTTTATGTATTTTTTGGTAGTAGATAGAATATCCCTGGACGGGGTTCTGGCGGTGTGTCTGTCTTGATTTGTTCTTGTGTTGCTTTGGGGAGTTTCTTGAGTAGGTGTCGTAGTTCCTTTTGGTATTCCTCAGTGGGGTCAGAGAGGAGTGGTTTGTGGAACGTTCTATTGGACAGCTGTTTATAAGCCTCCTGATCGTAATCTGATTTATTCATGACGACGACGCCACCTCCCTTGTCAGCCTCCTTAATAATAATGTCAGAGTTGTTTCTGAGGCTCTGGAGGGCATTACGCTCTGCATGGCTGAGGTTATGGTGTAAGTGATGTTGTTTGTCCACAAGTTCAGCCTTTGCCCGGTGGCGGAAACAATCTATATAGAAGTCTAGTCTGTTCCGACCGTCAGGAGGAGTCCACGTTGAATACTTTTTCTTGCAATGTTGGGAGGAAGGTATCTGAAGGTCATTGCATTCTACATTGGTGGTGGCGAAATACTCCTTGAGTTTGAGATGGCGAAAGTAGTTCTCCAGGTCACCGCAGAATTGTATTTTATGTGTGGGGGTGGTGGGGCAAAAAGAAAGTCCCTGAGACAGCACAGATTCCTCTGCTGGAGTAAGTCTGTAGCATGAAAGATTAACAATGTTGTTGGGTGGGCTAAAGATGCTGTTGTTATCCCTTGTGGTGTATTGGAGCTTAGACAGTTTGTTGTCTTTTTTCTTCTGTAGGGAAGCAAAGTGTGTGTTGTAGATGGATTTTCTCTTTTTTGTGAAGTCCACCCAGAGGGAAGAATGTGCTGGATGATGGTTTTGTAGAAGAGATTCCAGTGTGGAGACTTCATTTCTAATTTTTTTCTGTTTGCTGTACAGGTTGCTGATAAGGTGATTTCTTAATTTCTGAGAGAGTTTATGGCACAATCTCTCACTGTAGTCTGTGTAATATGTTGATTACACAACATGGATGTGTAATGGATTCAGTCTCTGCGCCAAAGAATAAATGGACACAAATCTGACATCAGAAATTGTAACACTACAAAACCAATCGGGGAACACTTCACTCTCTCTGCTCACTCCCTTGACGACTTGTTAATAGCTGTGTTGAAACAGATGAATAACAAATCACAGCTTCAAAGAGAAACTGCAGAACTCGAACTTATATGCACATTTGACTCAGTTGTCTTGGGGTTAAACAGGGACTATGGATTTTTCTCTCATTGCAACAGATGATTTGACCTCACCCTCCTCTATGTGCTGTTCCCCAGTGTTTGAATCCTAACACCTATTTTGATTTGCTGTTACAGCCTGACCTGATCCTATGTCATACACTCCCCTGCATTTAATTTCCTCCCATTCTGTAAGTTTCCCATCTTCAAAGCGTCTGACGAAGTGGGACTTTCTCCCACGAAAGCTCATGCGATAAATAAATCTGTTAGTCTTTAAAAGTCCCAGTGGACTCTGTTGTCTTTCTACAATAGACTAACACGGCTACCCCTTTGGAATTTGACTACAGTGAGGAAGCTAGCCACGAGCCACAGGAAAGGTAGTGTAAGGCGCCACCTGCTGTCTGGTTTCTGTACCAGCCAGATGGAAGAGTTGTATGGACGTTTGCACTTCACCACCACTCCTTGTGCGATTAAATCTATATGGGGAATGGCCTCCACTGGATAAGAGTACTGAGGGTTGGCTTTACAAATTTTCCCACTATCTCCACAGCCACTTCTATTCTTCCACATTCAGGTTTCTTTCTAACCCACATTGAGGAAATTCCCTTGTCCACTTGTTGCCAGGCAACATCACACAGCCATTGCCTGCAAGACCACTTTCGTAATCCTCCTAAAATAATTTGTTCCTCAACACTTTTTCCTTCTCTTTTCCACAATCAACCTCCTGCCAAATCTATAACCCACTTTTCCTGTTGAACCACATCTGCTCCCACGATCACAAATGATCATAATGGTCCCTTATAAAAGTCTGAGCATGCCAGGAGGTCCCCCTGCGGTTGCTGCTTAGACTCATAGACTTTAAGGTCAGAAGGGACCAGTACGATCATCTAGTCTGACCTCCTGCAAAAAGCAGGCCTCAAAACCTCACCCACCCACTCCAGCAATAGGCTCTGACAGCCACACAACTGGATCCCCCTGCCCTGCTGACTTCCAGCTGAGTGAGTAGTCAAAGGTGGCTAGGAACTGAGGAGCAGCAGCCTAGGTATCAGCAACGATGGCGCAGACAATGGGGAATGTCATATGCTGCGACTGCCCGCTCCATGGCATCAGTTGCCATGCAATACCTGGCTTCAGCTTCCAACCTTCACTACCTCGGTGGCAGATGGGAGTGTGTGCGAGTAGAGCTGCTTTCAGGACAGCCCTGCTCTGAATAACCCACTGTAGTTTGGAGGGGTCAATGCCCCCATGTCCCTCCAACTCTGCCCATGGACTCAGGGGAGCACCACAGCTCCGAGCTTGAGCCCCACAGAGGCACCAGTACAAATCTCCGTGGGTACACTAGGCGAGCTGGCCATTAGCTGATCATGATCATTTGTCTTCCACAGTAGCATAGCTTACACAGGGCCTGGGCAAACAGTCTTGACACATTAATGCCAAGCAAAAGTTTAGCCTTTTCAGTGATTTTTCCATTATCTAGTGCTAAGAGGCCCTGCTCCCAGAGTCCCCTAACATTCAAACTCACCAAACCTGTCCCTTGTAACCATCCCAATACTCAGTTGAGAGCCACTGTTCTGGGGAGTAACCCAGCTCCCTCATTTCACTCCAGTGGGGTTGCGGCACCAGCACAAAGAGCAGCTGTGGGATGATTTATCAGTTTATGTAGTAAAATGAATAAAGAGAACAATACAAAGAAGATAAGCTATATACAGGTAATGCAGTGCCTGCCATTCTTTCCAGGCGCTGGTCAGAGCACCACCACCAATCACATCACCTCTCGGGGGCTCCAGCCACTTTTCATCGCTTCTGCTGCCCCAGAGTCAGGTTGCTGTGCTGTGTCCTTAGACCTCCACACTGGCACCAGGCCAGATTACTGCTCCGGGTTGCAATTCCTTGTGGAGCCACATCACTGGCTCAGGTCTACTTGGCCTCTCTGCTACTTGAGTGCACCATAAACCTATGCTGCAGCTCTGTGGCTTTATCCTGGCTGATCTCCCATCACTGGCTCAGCAGGATGTTGCTGAGGCCTAAGCAGACAGGGTATGGGTTGAGATGGGTCCCGAAGGAGAAGCAGTTCCCACCACCACCAATAAGCAACAGCTCTTTTTTGTCTGGCAGGAATATGCTGCTGTGATTGTGCAACATTAATGGCCACTCCAAGGACACCTGGAAAAGAACAAGAGTCTTGAGTCCTGTGGGGGAAGCATAGTGCTGTCTGTTCTAGGCAAGCTGGCTATATATGCACTGGAGCAGTGCATGGAGGCCAAGAGGGAATACTGGATGTGGTGGTCATGGGGTGCATGGACAAAGTGCTTAAAGCCTGGGAGGTGGATGGAGACTGGGTGCTCAGCCACACACTCTCCAAGGAAAAAGAACAGGGGGAGGAGCCAGACTGCTGAAAGAAGTTCATTTATGGAAGCCCCTGAGCTTTCATATGACAAAAACTCTTCTGAGGAAAGAGTAGCCCCGACCAGCCATAACCCTCTTCTTCTTTCTCCATTCAGCTCCCAAAAGCAGTATCCTCAAGCCTGATCTCACCTCCTCCCCCAGACTCTCTCTGACACCTATGCCTTGCCTTTCTTGGCCTCTCCCTCTTCTAGCTTGGGCTATGGCACCTCCCCTTTTGGCCTTTCTGACCTCCAAGCCCGCAGAATCCCATTTCTGCTGAGGTCCCCCCATCCCTTCTGGCCAAGCTGAGTTGGGCTGGTAGATGCAGTGGCATTCTACTCCAGTCCCAATTTATCCGGGGCCTGGTCAGTGACAATCAACAGAGCCCAAGAGACTCCTCCTCCCTTCATGGAGCACGGATTCCTCCTGGAAAGGGGCTATTTTGATGCTTACTGTGTCAATCTGATACTCCAAGCTGACACCCGTCTTCAGATCAATGACAGCCACACCAGGTACTGATGCTGAGTGAAACCATACTCCTCCCACAAGCAGAAGTTTCCCATCATGCACATGGGCAGTGTGTGAATACCTGTGGGAAGAGTTCAGTGAGACAACTCCCGTGATGAGGAGAGTAGAAGGAGGGCATGTATTCACTGTCCTGCAGAATCCCCACTCACCTGGGGATGAGAGGAGGGTGTGTCTCTACACCCTGCCACTGAAAGCCCCTCCCAGTTGGTCTCAGAAACAGCACCGAGTCCAGCGGTTGCTCAGCTGCTGACAGGCCTCCTGCAATGAGTGCTCCCCCGGCCCAGCTGCAGGCACTGTGGGAGTGACGGCCTTCAGGGACCGGCCCCCTGATGGGAATCTACACAAGCAGAATACAATGAGCTGTAGGTTCAGATCATCAGGAGCCCAGAGCTGAATTGGACAAGGAGAGTGTCTGCTCTCCCTGCCCAACCCCAGCCCTCCCCCTAGGATTCATCTTTTCTTTTCTCATCCCCCAGGGATTGGGAATTGTCCCCTCTTCCAGGGAGGAGCAGCAAGCAGAGAGCTGGAAGTAGACTAGGTATAAACAGGGACTGCAAACAGGGGAGTTTGAGAGGGAATTTGTGGGAAGTTTGTGTTTTGTGGAGCCACTATGGTGAAGAAGAGCCGCGCTGCTTGTGCCAGCACTGCTTCTGTCTCCTCCACCTGTGCCTGTATCCAGACAGACATACTGACCATGGATATCTCTACCCAGATCCTGGCATGGACTTGCAAGGACTGTGGCCTGCATTTCCCACTCTCAGATGGTCAGGCTGGGGAGATCATTCAATGTGACAGGTGTCTCCTGGTGGAATCTCTCAGGAAGCAGGTGGAGGAGTTACAGGAGGAGGTGGCCAGGCTCAGGAGTATCCATGCCCTGGAGAAGTTCCTGGATAGCATCCATGAGAAAACATGCAAGGATGAAGAAATTATCCAGAGGCAAAGGACTGCTGCCACACCCTCGGAGAAGGATGGGATGGTTCAGGCAGAGGGTGGACACTGGCAGCTGGTTACTTCTGGCAGCAGACAGTGCTCCACCCCTGCTCCCATCCCACCCTCCGTTGTGGTAAAGAACCGCTACGCAGCACTACAGACGGGAGAGGAGGTGGAAGAGGAGAAGCCGTGCACCCCCGAGGTTGGGAGGATCACAACCATCACACCCAGGAGAAAACGTCGGGTTGTGGTGGTTGGGGACTCTCTTCTGAGGGGGACGAAGGCACCCATCTGTCGCCCAGACAAGGCCTCTCGGGAGGTATGCTGCCTGCCAGGGGCCCGTATACGAGATGTTACGGAGGGATTGTCGAGAATCATCTGTCCCTCTGACCACTACCCCATGTTACTCATCCATGTGGGAACCAATGATACTGCGAGAGGTGACCATCAGCAGATCAAAGGTGACTACAGGGCTCTGGGAGCACGGGTGAAGGAGTTTGGTGCACAGGTGGTGTTCTCCTCGATCCTTCCGGTCCAGGGTAGGGGCCTGAGCAGAGACAGATGCATCCTGGAGGTGAATGCCTGGCTGCGGAGATGGTGTTACCGGGAGGGCTTTGGCTTCCTCGACCATGGGGTGCTGTTTCAGGAAGAAGGACTGCTAGGCAAAGATGGACTCCACCTATCCAGGAAGGGGAAGCGTGTATTTGGAAGCAGACTGGCTAACCTGGTGAGGAGAGCTTTAAACTAGGTTCGAAGGGGGAAGGTGACCAAGGCCCACAGGTAAGTGAAACTGAGGGAAACCTGGGGGAAGGGATGGAACTTGGGCGGTGCTGGGGCTATAACAGCAGGAATTAAAGAGAGGGTAGTTGGGACTGGGGGGGAGGGGGATCAAATACTTGTTTTTTATTTCCTAATGAAGTCATAATACCTCAGGCGAGTGGGGAAGGAGGACACCGGGACAAATTGCAAGGAGGAAGATGCTACAGGAGGGAGAATCGACAGGGCAAAATAGGGCAATGGGCCCAGTATCTTAGGTGCCTGTACACAAATGCGAGGAGCCTGGGAAACAAGCAGGAAGAATTGGTAGTACTGGCACAGACAAGGAACTATGATATAATTGGAATAACAGAAACGTGGTGGGATAACTTGCATGACTGGAGCACTGCCATGGATGGATATAAATTGTTCAGGAAGGACAGGCAGGGAAGAAGGAGGAGAGGAGTAGCATTATATGTAAAAGAGCTGTATGACTGCTCGGAGCTCCACTGTGAAAATGGAAACAAGCTGGTTGAAAGTCTGTGAGTTAAGTTTTAGAGGAGAATGCAACAAGGGGGATGTTGTGGTGGGTGTCTGCTACAGACCGCCAGACCAGGAGGAGGAGGTGGATGAGGCATTCTATGGACAACTAACAGAAGTTTCCAGATCGTTGCAAGCCCTGGTTCTTATGGGTGACTTCAATTATCTTGAACAAATTCTTGGACAAATTGGAACACTAGGCTGAAAGAAACCTCATGAGGTTCAACAAAGACAAGTGCAAAGTCCTGCACTTAGGACAGAAAAATCCCATGCACTGCTACAGGCTGGGGACCGATCGGCTAAGTAGCAGCGCTGTAGAAAAGGACCTGGG
>ML688303.1:529324-612266 GCA_007922175.1 Pelusios castaneus | reverse complement strand
AACTGGAGTTCCCTCCCCCGGAGAGGCAACCTCCGTGCGAGAGGCAGTTCATACCTTTTGTTTGATAGTGGTCACTCCTGACTCATTTATAGTATGTTCCTGCCTTGATTGGCCATGTTCTCACTTGAAATCTTGCTCTGATCAATAAACTAGTATTTGTTTTATCTAAAGCCGTGTGGTCTTTAGAGGGTGTGGGTGTGGGAGGCTGGGCACAATCCACTTCTTTGTTAAGAGGACGGATTTGAGACTAAGGTGATTGGGAGTGGGTCCCAATCCCTGTAAGGCAGTGGTTCCCAGTGTAGTGTCTGGGGCTGGGAGTGCTCGCTAGTGGATTTACACCCACTACCTGGGACCAATCAGACACTGGTGGCTGGCATGGACTGACTCAGGAGTGAGTGGTCACTCAGCAGAGCAGGGTGAATTGGGGTTCAGGAGCGGGGTCGAGTGGTCATAGCAGCACACCAGACTGGATTTGGGGAGCAGCCTGTCATAGCACCTTATAGACTAACAGATTTTCTTCGGCATAAACTTTCATGGACTATAACCCACTTCGTCAGATGCATGAAGTGGAAATCACAGTAGAGAGGTGTATATACACATGCCAGGAACACTTGCCCTCCTCCTCCATCGCCGTGAGCAAGACCCATTGATCCAATGTAATGTTGGACCACGCCTGGTAAAATTGGGATAGCCCATTTCCAAAGAGCGGGGAATGTGGATCCGAATGTGTAACTGGTAGGTCGCCCTCGGTCGTGACCTCAAAAGTTCTTCTTGGAGCCTGGTTGGTTGTGAGAGTGGCTCCTGCCCTGGTCCGAAGACCTCTGATTTGGGTGTCAGCTGCTGCAGCTCCCGTGCTGTAATGTGTCCAACCCGGTGTGGTATTGCCTGGAGGAAGGCTGCGGGCAGAAAGGGGGCCTCTGAGAAGCCAGGGTATGCAGTCCTAGGGACTTTAATATATCCCGAGAGTCCTTGAGGGTAACTTATTGTCTGTTTGCTCCAAGAAGAGCTCCGGCCCTTGAACAGAAAGTCCTGGATGGTCATCTGAACCTCCTGGGGGAGGCCCGATGCCTGCAGCCATGAACTTCTCCTCATTGTGACCCCAGAGGCCATCACTCTTGTGGCTGCATCCGCTGCATCCAAGGCCAATTGGAGCAGAGCTCTGGACACAACCTTCCCCTCCTTGACCATCGCCACCAATTCTGCCCTTGAGTCCTGTGGCAGCAAGCTGGTGAACTTCTCCATGGAGGACCATGAGTTGTATACATAGCGGCTGAGAATAGCCTGCAGGTTGGCTATTCTCAGTTGCAGGCCCCCCGTGGAATAAATCTTTCTTCCAAACAAATCCATCTTTTTCGTGTCTTTGAATTTGGGGGTAGGGCCCAGGTGACCCTGGCGCTCCTTCTCATTGGCCGCCACTACCACTAAGGATCCCGGGGTAGGGTGCATATAAAAATGTTCGTGGTCCTTGGCGGGTACAAAATACTTGTGTTCCATCCTTCTGGCTGTAGGAAGGATGGAGGCTGTTTCTGCCAAAGGGTCCTGGTGGTGTCCCTTATAGTCTTAATGAGAGGGAGGGCCACTTTGATCGGCCCTTTTGGTACCAGGATGTCCACCATGGGATGTGTCTTCCACCATCTCCTCCGCCTGGAGGCCCATGTTATGTACCACCCGATGTAGCAGCTCCTGGTGGGATTTGCTGTCATCCGGCAGGGGGGCTGGGGTTGTTCCTGCAACTGCCTCATCTGGGGTGGGGGGAAGATGACAATTCCCCTTGGGTCTCCTCTGGGGACCGCGAATCCGAGGGATGGGCCTTATCCCATTGGTGGGAGCCCCCATCTCCGGGCTCCTCTGTCTCTCCTGAGCCCACATCTGACTCCTCCCCTTGCTCTGGAGGGGTGCTGATGATTTGCGAAGGTTTCGGTTTGGCCCCCGTCCAAGAGCAGGATCTGCTCACCATGGAGACTTGCGCTTGATGATGGCCCATGGGGTCCAAAAGGGCCACTGTGGTGGCATCTGCCACTGCTGCCAGGGCGGCTGGTACTGGCAATAGCTCCCTTTCTTCCCTCCACTGGACCTGCTGGCTCACGAGGCTACTGCCCCATTGTCTGAGCCCAAGGAGAACTGGCTTCAGGGAGACCAGGGAAGAGCGATGCCGATCAGTGCCGGAGACCGGTGCCGACCACCGACACTGGGATGCAATTATGGTATCGGCTGTCCACGGTGCCGCGAGGTTCTTGGGGTTGACGCCCCTGGTGACTGGTACCACGGTGCACCTGCTGCTGCAATAACCATGGAAGGGATTGGTGAACGGTGCCGGCTCTAGTTGAGTCTTTAGTGGAGAGCGTGACCTGGCTCTCTGCACCGCCGGTGCCAAGGAGCGGTGTCAAGGCGATGGGGGTCTCAGCAGCGTTGGCTTGCTGTGACGATGCACTTAGTGCCTGAGCTTCTGTGCCGCTGCACGCTTCAGTGCCAGACGGGCCGTCTGCTCAATCAAGTCTCTGGCCGCCTCAAACGTCTCCAGGGTGGAGGGGAGCTGCAGGTCTTCCTCCAGTATGCCCCTGGTGGGAGACAGCTCTGACACCAGACTCAACGTACCTCTCTTGGGGCCCGGAGTTGACAGTGCCATCTGGCGTGGTGCCAGGGTCCAACTCGCATCCCACCTTGCCCCTGTCTCCTGGTGGAGAAGGGCCTCTCATCCTTTTCTTCGGCACTGGGGAATGGGAATGGTGCCGGTGCTCTCTCATCGGTGTCAGTGAGCGGTGCTGTGTGTCTTTGGCGTGAACTTTGCATGCCGCCAGGGGAGAGCCCTGTGTCGAAGCAGCCGTGCTCAAGCCTGAGCATCCAGTTTCTGCAGGGCGGAGGGCCTCCTCCATCATGAGGAGTCAGCCTTTGCTCCCTCTCTTTCCGAGTGTGGGGTTTAAAACTTCTGCAGAGTTTGCACTTGTCTTTCAAATGCAACTCACCTAAGCACCTCAAGCAGGATGCGTGTGGGTCGTCCGTAGGCATAAATTTCCTGCACGAATTGCAGGCTTTGAAGTCTGGCATGCCTCGGCATTAGTCTTAAGGCTGAAGGAAACTCCCGCGTATCAGGGGGCTAAAAGCTTAAGTTGTCCAAAATTAGGCCCCAGGATCAAGTCAAAGGCTTAAAAACGGGCAAAACCACAACTGTTGATTTGGCAACCAAGATCTGACATGTATGCAAGCTCTGACCCGGACGCAGCCGGCCGACCGCAGGAAAAGAGGACGGTTAAAAGGTCCCTAACACTCCGGGTAGCCAACCGTAGGAAAAGGGGAAGGTTAAAAGGTCCGTAATACTCCAGGCAAGGCAGCTAACCGCATGAATCAGTAGAAACCACGCCACTGTGGTTTTGAGCAATAAAAGGAGGCCTTATGGTGGGGGCAGGTCGGAGTCATTCCAATTAGCACTGGAACAGGCCCGAGAGTCTGATCACCCCAAAGGTACTCCCCGCCGGCTCTCCATAGGACACGGACAACAGGACCGGACGTAAAGCACCGAGGCCTGGCCAGCTGAGGGAAGGTTCGGATTAGCAACCCAACACCAATTTCAACAAAGGTAACTAAAGTAGAGGCTCGGAGTAGCGCCCGGCCCTCAAGCACAGCAATACAAAAATTTAAGGTTTTGCCTGGCTTTATGCTGAGACTTTCAGGTAATGAACAATAGTAGCACCAATCTTGGGTTTGGGGCTGAAGTAGGAATTGGGGTAGGTGTAGGGTTTACGTTGAGTATAGTTTTGTTAGTACTTTTGCCTGTTTGTTTCGTGTTTGTAAGTGATAAGAAGGATAAAAGACTTTGTGTGGAAGACTGTGTGGAAGGAAACAATAACCAGTGACCAGGTCTGAGAATTAGCCTGTACACAGCGGCACCAAGGCTCGCAAGGGTTTTGAAAGCAAGGGTGTGCAGGTGAACCTCGTGACCCACTGGATCCCCTTCTTGTATGAGTGTATAAACGGGTGCCCCTGTGCTAGGCATCCATCGCTGCTATAACTTTGCTGGGGGAGAGGAAGTGTGAACGGGGGATAACTGTTGACCAGGTCTGGGATTTATCCTGCATGCAGTCAAGGGTGCGCAGGTGAACCCCGTGACCCAATGGGTGTGAATGAGATCCCTGTACGATAGTACAAAGGGTCCCGTGTGGTTGTGTCTTACATATTGGCTTGTGTTCTTGATTATTTTAGTTTGTGTGTATTGGGCTTTGTTATATTTTCTATATCATGTGCTTAAAGCCATAATTGATGAAGAATCCTGCATTCATGCAATAAGTGGCATCGTAGCTTAGAGTGCCTGTGGATATATTGGGTGTTTATTGTACTACTAATCACTGCCTTAATCTGTGTAACCTGCATTCAATAATCATAAGTAAAAGTCACATACATAGTGTGTAAACAAAAATTCATTGCTAGTGGTGGTCTTTTCCTGTGGGTTTTGGGAGCTTCCCCAGCATCCGCATCTAAAGAACCGGGTATTCTTTGGGCCCCCTTCCCCATTAGGGGATAAAGCCTGACACCGCAGAGTGAGAGCCTCCTAATAGTTCACCTAACAACAACTATAAACTTAGCAATGTTTCTAACAACTACGAACACAACTACTTTAAGAACAACAAACAAGCTAGGGGATTGCTAGCTACAGCAAGCAGTCACTGTTGCAGCGACCGTCAGGGTGATAAGAAGGAACTGGGGAGGAAGAGGGTCGGCTGGTGTATATAGAGAGAGTTGCAGGGCGCCCCTGATGGCTGCAGCTGACCCTGGGGGGGAAAACTTTCCAGCAGTCCGTGCACGTGGCGCGCGCACAACTGAGTTGGAATGACAAGAGCAATCACTCGAAGAAGAAACAAACATTCTGGGAAGTATAATGTAAAGTATGTAAGTAAGTATGATGTAAACAAGACATGAGAAGTAATTCATCTGCTCTACTCCGCGCTGATTAGGCCTCAGCTGGAGTATTGTGTCTAATTCTGGGCACCACATTTGAAGAAGATGTGGAGAAATTGGAGAAAGTCCAGAGAAGAGCAACAAAAATTATCAAAGGTTTAGAAAACATGACCTAAGAGGGAAGACTGGAAAAAATTTGTTGCGTAGTCTGGAGAAGAGAAGACTGAGGGAGGATATGATAGCAGATTAGACAAACATCTGCCAGGGATAGTCAAGATAAAGTTCAGGGACTGGACCAGATGACCATTTTTCCTATAAGTTGGGGACGCATCAGTTGGAATGGACTGAGGAGGAGAAGGATCTGGGAGTACTGGTTGATCATAGGATGACTATGAGCTGCCAATGTGATGTGGCTGTGAAAAAAGCTAATGCGGTTCTAGGATGTATCAGGAGAGGTATTTCAAGTAGAGACAGGGAGGCGTTAGTGCCGCTGTACAAGGCACTGGTGAGACCCCATCTGGAATATTGTGTGCAGTTCTGGTCCCCCATGTTTAAAAAGGATGAATTCAAATTGGAACAGGTGCAGAGAAGGGCTACAAGGATGGTCTGTGGAGTGGAAAACCTGCCTTATGAGTGGAGACTCAAGAAGCTTGGCTTGTTTAGCCTAACCAAAAGAAGGCTGAGGGGGGATATGATTGCTCTCTATAAATACATCAGAGGGATTAACATCAGGGAGGGAGAGGAATTATTTGAGTACAGCACCAATGTGGACACCAGAACAAATGGTTATAAACTGTCCAAGAAATTTAGGCTTGAAATTAGATGCAGGTTTCTAACCATTAGAGGTGTAAAGTTCTGGAATAACCTTCCAAGGGGAGTTGTGGGGGCAAAAACCATAACTGCTTTCAAATCTGAGCTTGATAAATTTATGGAGGGGATCGTATGATTAGCCTAATTTGGAAATTGAGTGATATTTGGCTACGTGTGGTGGATTTACAAGTGGCCTAAGAGGGGAGAATATGTGGGGTGGGTTCTGAGTTTACAGAGAATTGTTTCTTGGATAACTGTCTGTTGAGACTTGCCCACTCGTGCTCAGGGATTAACTGATCGCTATATTGGGGTCGGGAAGGAATTTTCCCCCAGGGCTGATAGGTCTGGGCTCTGGAGGTTTTTCACCTTCCTCTGTAGCTGACGGCATGGTTCACCTACCGGTGAATTCTCTGTATCTTAAAGTCCTTAAATCCTGATTTAAGGAGGTAAATAACTCAGTCATAGGTTGGTGGCCTATTGCAGGAGTGGGTGGGAGAGGTCCTGAGGCCTGCATTTTGCAGGAAGTCAGACTAGATGATCGTACTGGTCCCTTCTGACCTTAGTCTATGAATCTATGAGGCCTCTCGTGGTCTTTTCCGGTCCTACAGTTCTATGATTCTAGATTAAAGAGACCATTATCTCTTTTACAGTTATTGATATTCAGAGCTCAAGCTCTTCAATGCATATGGATCAATGTAGTAACAAAGCAGAGTATATGATGGGAGGCCTAACCGATTACCAAATCAAACCATCCTGTGCTGGCAGTGCCCCTCTGCCTTATATATTGGATAAATTGGACAATCTCTGTGCAAAAGAATAAATGGATACAAATCTGACATAAGAAATAACATTCAAAAACCAAAAGAGGAACACTTCAGCCTCCCTACTCACTCCATTGATGATTTGTTAATAGCCGTACTCAGGCAAATGGACAACAAATCAAAGCTTCAAAGAGAAACTGCAGAATTGGAATTCATATGCACATTTGACACCATCAACTTAGGGTTAAATGGAGAACTCAGGGTTTTTTCTCCTATGAAATCTCATGCGATAAATAAATTGTTAGTCTTTAAAAGTGCCTCAGGACTCCTTGTTGTGGTTCACAACTTCAACATGAGTCAGCAATGCAATGCTGTTGCAAAAAAACAAATCCAATTTTAGGTTGCATTAATAGAGGCATAGCATGCAAGTCACAGGAGGTGATAATAATGCTCTTGGTGCTGGTTAGTCCTCAGCTGGAGTAGTATGTGCAGTTTTGGGCCTCAGTGTGCAGAAAGGATGTAGAGCAACTGGAAAGGATCCAGAGGTGACTGACAAAGATGATTAAAGGGATGGAATGAAAGCGATGTGAATAAAGGCTGAGGAACTGGGTATGAAGAGGAGCTTAAGGGGGGATATGACAGTGGCCTTCAAATACTTGAAAGGTTGCCATACGAAGATCAAGAAAAGATTTTCTCTTTTGCCACAGAGGGCAAGGCAAGAGATTAAAACTATAGCAAAGCAGATTTAGATTAAATTTGAGGGAAAACTTCCTAACAGTAAGAACAGTAGGAAACAGAACAGACTGCCTCGGGAGGTTTTGGAAGCTCCTTGAATGGAGGTTTTCAAAAGGAGGCTGGATATCCATCTGTCTTGGGTGGCTGAGGCACAACAATTCTGCATTTTGGCAAGGGATTAGATAGATGACTCCTGGAGTCTCTTCTAATTCTATGATTCTGTTCTATTGTTCTAATGTACAGTTTCAGCAAGGTACCTTCTCAGTCAGCATACCAGGATGCTGTCACTTAAGCATATTCAGAGACTTCTCCAAATTATGTATTACATTCCAGATGTTGTTAGAAATCACCCTTATCCTTGTACCTGCTAGTTCGAAGTACTAAATTTTCATGTAAATGCTATCTTTAGTTGCAAGTAACAAGGCTTAATGCTTATTGAACAAGGAGAACCAATTTTTCTATAGGAAAATAACTAAAAAGTACAAATGTAAAAAGATTAAAATTGATTATTTAGATTTAACTCAATCTACCCTTCTGCCTCAGCTCATAACACTGAGAGACATTAATGGGCTTCCAGCTACAGAGCTAGAGCACACATTACTCCTCAAGGTCTTGTGAGGTACTTACCCTTCTGCAAGAGAGCTCTTCCAAATGCAGGAAATACCAGTCCCCCAAAACAGGCTGCACAGAAGAGCGACCCCCATAGATAAATAAGTACTTCTGACCTAGAAAGAAAATAATCAGCTGAATGGAGCAGTTGGGACATGTTGGCAACGGATGCATCTTCTGCTTTGATCACTGCAAGGCAGTTGTTATGGGAGACCTAAAATTGATCCACAAGACTGAACACTTTATACTGCAGTCTACTAAAAGAGCCTCCAATGGTAGCAATTCCACTTGTGTGTCTGTTCAATTTGTCCTGCTGCTCAGTGTGGAACCCATATCACTATGAGGCGCAGCAATTTTTGAATTAGGATCTGTCACACTGAAGCAATATGCCCCTGCCTGCATATTAGAATTGAAAGTGCATATTCCCATAGCCCATTCTTTAAACAAATGAACAAAAGGAAGATACTAGAAGAGAGATTTTCTAGAAAAAAACCTCAGCCTTTAAAGCAAATCAAAACTCAATGCTTTTTAAAGTTTTGCCCAGCATGCAAAAGCAACCCAGACTGCTTTAAAGACTTCCATAGATTCATAGATTATAAGGTCAAAAGGAACCACTCCAATCTAGCCTGATCCCCTGAAGAGCACAAATCAGAGAACTTTCACCAAAACAATTACCAGAACAGATCTTTTAGAAAAAACAGATAAACTGCATTTAAAAAACTTACCATAACCCTGTAAAAATTGTTCCACTGGTTAATAACAATCACCATTAATTTTTTATGCCTTCTTTCCAGTCTGAATTTGTTTTATTTCAACTTTCAGCCATTGAATCATATTACACCTTTTTTCGTTAGATTGAAGAGACTATTATTAAATATTTGTTTCCCATGTACATACTCACAAACTGTAATCAAGTCACCCCTTAACTTTCCCTTTGGTAGACTCAAGAAGCAAAAACTATTTATATTACCGCTGTAAGGCATGCTTTCTGATCCTTTAGTCATTTTCACAGAATCATAGAAACTGGAAGGAACTATGAGAGGTCATCGAGTCCAGTCCCCTGCACTCATGGCAGGACCAAGTACCCTCTTAAATGATCCCTGACAGGTGTTTGTCTGACCTGCTTTTAAAAATTTCTAAGGTAACTTATTCCAGTAGCTAAACACTCTGACATTTAGGAATTTTTTCCTAATGTCCAACCTAAACCTCTCTTGCTATTATTTAAACCCATTGCTTCTTGTCCTCTCATCAGTGGTTTATGAGAATAATTTTTCTCCCTCCTCCTCCTCACAACCTTTTAGGTATTTGAAAACTGTTAGGTCCCCTCTCAGTCTCCTTTCCCATACTAAAACTCAGTTCTTTCAATCTTCACTTGTAAGTCAAGTGTTCCAGATCTTTAATCATTCTTGCTGCTCTTCTCTGGACTTCCTCCAGTTTCTCCGTATCTTTCCTGAAATGAGGCACCAAGAACTGGACATGGTACTCCAGTTCAGGCCTAATCACCAAGGAATAGACCAGAATTACTTCTCATGTCTTACTTAAAATACTCCTGTTAATACATCCCAGAATGCTGTTTGCTTTTTTTTTTTTTTTTTTTTGCAACTGTGTTATACTGTTGACTCACATTTAGCTAGTGGTCCACTATGACACCCAGATCCCTTTCCACAGTACTCCTTCCTAGGCAGTCATTGCCCATTTTGTATGTGTGCAATGGGTTGTTCTTTCTTAAGTGGAGTATTTTGCATTTGTTTTTACTGAATTTCATCCTATTTACTTCAGACCATTTCACGAGTTTGTGCAAGTCATTTTCAATTGTGATCCTATCCAGTGGTTAAAATATAATTTGCCGGGCCCCGGAACCCTCCTAATCTCTGGGCCCCCTTCCAGTATTGTACGGGCCCCCTACATGCATGTGCAGGCCCCAGCCCAGGTAGGCATTTGCAACCACGTGTCAGCACCATGTGCATCGGTTATCGCTCCATAAAAATATTTATAATTTTATATGGCCTTTATGTCTATAGCAATTGTCACAAACTAGCAAACACTGCATAACACAATAAGTATTATGATTAACAACATGATAATTAAATAAAATGTGTATGTAATTGACTGAACACAATGCAAGGCATAAGCAGAAAGAATCATAGAATCTTAGGGTGCGCCTACACTTGTAAATTAAGTCGACTTAAGCTTGCTTAAATCGACTTAATTTAGTCTGCGTCTACACTACACTTTCCTTAAGTCGACTTAGGCAAGCTGCTTAAGTCGACTTAAGGAAAACCTCGTTTAAAGTCGACTTTAGGCTTAAGTCGACTTTCTAAAGTCGACTTAAGCCAGTGTAGACGCGGAGTAGCCCTAAGTCGACTAAATTGATTTAGGGCTCTCCAGGACTCCCCCACTGCTCTCCCTGCCGGGGGGGGGCACAAGGGGAGCCTGGCATGCCCCCCCAAAGGGCAGGGCAAAGCCCTGCCCATTCTGCCCCTATGCCCTGCCAGGGTCCCTGTCCCCCTTTGCCATGGGGCAAAGGCTGAGCCCCCTGGCACTTGGGAAGGGGTGCCCCCCTGCCACCGTGGACCTGTCCAAGGTCCCCCTAGCCCCTACAAGTCGACCTAGGCGTCCAGTGTGGATGCTCTAGGTCGACTTTGTAGGGTCCCCCCTAAGTCGACTTTAAATTTAGGTGTGGACATGCTAAGTCGACCTAAATTTACAAGTGTAGACATAACCATAGGGCTGGAAGGGACCTCATGAAGTCATCTCGTCCACACGGCCCCCCCCCCCCCCCGCTAAAAGCAGGACCACTCCCACTAAATCATCTAAATCAAGACAAACAAAAACACAAAACTACATTTATTGCTTGCAGCAAAACACAGATAGCAAACAGAGAAATTGTTTTGTTAAGTAATTAGAAACTGAAAGAAGGAAGATTTAAAAAGATTTCTGCTTTCCTTCCCCTCTCCTTTTCCCCCAACAGCTCACTTTCCTAGCTAACCAGCATCTCCTAACAAAATCCACTTCCCCTGGCATTCTTTCACTGTATAACCAAAGGGTCAATCTAGGGATACCTTAAAGAGCCTTCTAAAAGGCTGGCTATTGCATCTACTAGAAGATGAAATGAAAATCAGAAAGACATTACTGCTATATTAAGTGAAGACAGCACATTATTGCAAAACAAAGGGAATGCTGCAACTAAGCTACCATCAAAAAAGTACAATAACTCAGTCCAGTGAATTACTGGATTTGTATTGTACTACTAGCCTTGCCGATCCATTACTTAACAAATCAATTCTGAATCAGAGATCACTACTTCATACTTTTTTTCCCAGTAAAACACAAGAACAGACCCAAAACATAAAAGATTGCATTTATATACATGTATCCCTAAGTCTTTGATAATTATGTATAGTTGTGGTCACGGCCCATTATGGGCTGTGTGGTTCAGGCCTGTCAGGCGAGAGATGTTCTTATCAGTCCTTATCAGTGTTGTTCTGTCTCTGGCACCGGTATCAGCTTGGCTGCATGCGTGAAGCTCTGTATGCGTGATCCCTCAGGATTACCCCGGCTCAGATCTATAAGTGGGGACTCTGTTAGCTCAGTGATCCAGAGCCTAGCTCGGATCTGAAGCAGGGACTGAGTTGGCTTGATGATGCTAAGCCGAGGTGCTCCTTTGGTGAACACTCTGGGTTACCTTTGGCTCAAATCTTTAGTGAGAACTCAGTTAGCTCAGTGATTTGGAGCCCAGGCGTGCCCTGTGTGAGAGGGGTAAACTGAGGCAGCACTCACGATCGAAGAAACCAACACGACCACGGATCTTTGTAGAAACAAAGGTGTAGGCTAGGCTTTATTGCAACGTAGCACAATGGCAAGCGATCTATATCAACAGATCTGCTGGCAGCATCCGTACTCTCAATGCAACGGAACAGCTCAATTGATGGTAGGATTCCCCGTCACCCCTTTCGGCTGCACAGGGTCTGAGCTCCAGGGCTCCTAGTTTTATACCCTCATCTGACCTCACATTGACCGGCCCATAGTCTACTGATTCACACACTGATTGGTCCACGCATTACGGGGCATCTCCATTCATCAAGGTGCCATGGTTTGGCTGAACCTTACCTTATAAAATGAATTGGCCTTTATTTCTCAAACACTGATGATACCAACATATTGTGTATTTGTGGAGGTCTGACAGCCACAGGCTTCTAAGACAGCAATGCAGTGGAATTTATAATACTGTGACCTGAATATTTCCCAAAACCGACTCTCAGACTCTATGAAATGTATTAACAAAGATGCAGGTATTAAAATTCTTATGGTAGTCTGTGTTCTCATCACCTGGCAGAAAATAATGATCAGTGAGGGTAGAATTTAACAACACACGCCCTGTCTATCCCATGCCCCCTTGTTAGCTCATCCTTAATAATATGCAGAGCCAGGCAAACATCAATGTCTTCTATCTAGTCCATTTTCTGTCCCATTGCTTTATTCACTGCATAGGCAGTTATGACATCATCAGAGATCTGTAGGGCACATTAAAGTGAGCTGAAATCCCCCATCCGTAAGTGGAAAGACAGATAATTTTTCTGAAAGCTCAGGCCTAAGTCCCAAGTATCCTCCCTATATGCAGATTTCTACATGATGACAGCAAAACAAAACAAAATCCTCAGCAAATTGTTACTGGCAGACCAAGCTTCCCAGAAAGAAGGGGAAAGATCCATATCTGCAACTGAAATGACTGAGGTTGTGATTTAACCAAGCCATAGCCTGGCTGAATCAGGATGTATGAAGATGATGCTTTGGACAAGAACAGATCAAGAGGCCTCTGTTCTCTAAAACTAGTATTTGACAATACCAGTTGGTCATCTTCATCCCTGCTCAGACACAGAGAGCGAGAGAGGCAAGCGTCAGAGATCCTGGGATGCACCCAGGGATGGGAAAAATCTCCTATTCCTGGAGCATCTTTGTAAAGCAGGAGCTGTCAGGAGACGACGCACCTTCTCCAGGAGGTGTCATCTTCATCCCCTGTTCTGCCAAAACCACATGCTACCTGTTCAATTGTTAGTCTCCCTTTCTCACCCCTCCCAAATCTTTCCCACACTATAAATCAAAGGGAAGTCATGAATTAGCTCCAGTAACACCACACACCAGCATAAATGGTTTCACATCAATAAATTCCCCCACCCACCCAACACAAAAGAACCCGCCCCACACACAGATAATTATTAGTCTGTTGTTAAAACAAACACGACTATTTGCAACTAGATCTAGTCCCTGGGGCACTAACACACCTGTGTATCTTTCACTGCAGGTTAGGGAGACACACAAATCTCTCTCACACACACACTCCTAAAAACTGCTGTCATAAACACAGGCCTTGTACACACGATCAGATTATCGCGCATTAAAGCTCATTACCGCGCGATAGCAACAACGGCGTACACACGTGCAACAGGGCTCTTGCGCGTTAAGTGCCTTGTTGTCGCGCAATCCAACAACCACTCCGACGAGAGTGGTAACAGCTGTTGCGGATCATATATTGCGTGTTTGAGCTCGTGTGTACGCTTACCGCGCATTGACTGGAGTCCGGAACTGTCCCAGCATTCCCAAGTCGTCCTCTCTGGTCTTCCCCCCACCCGCTCTGTGGCCGTGACGAAACTGTCCCCGCCCTGCCCCGAACTTATTCCCGGGATTTTCAAATTTCAAGTCTGTTTCACTTCCTGCTCTCTTCCTCGTGGAGTGTGTTTGTGCTCCGATCATCAGTAGCAATGGCGGCCCGCCGTGGAAGACGCGCACCCCTTTGGAGCACGGCAGAGGTACTGGACCTGATCAGCATCTGGGGAGAGTCCGCCGTGCAGGCGCAGCTACGTGGCAGCAGGAGGAATTATGACACATTTGGCATAATTTCTCGGGCCATGTCAGAGAGAGGGCATGATAGAGACACAGTGCAGTGCAGATCAAAGGTGAAGGAGCTCAGAATTACCTATCACCGAGCGAAGGAGGGAAACCGCCGTTCTGGATCAGCGCCTGCAACATGCAGGTACTATAAGGAGATAGAAGCCATCCTCAGCGGGGACCCCACAACCACTGCCAAAAGTCCCGTGGACACTTCAGCCCCTCCTCGTCCGGTGATTGCCAGAGCCGAGCAGGATGAGGACGTTGTTGAGGAGGAGGAGGAGGAGGAGGAGATGGAGGATGACACGGAGGAAAGCGCAACCGCGTGTAGCCAGGAGCTCTTCAGCAGCCCCGCTGAGACGTCCACCCAAGGCTTGAACTGCAGCTTGTTCTCTGAGGCGGCAGAGGGGGGTTCAGGTAAGTTTCTCCTTCATTCAGCTCTGCTCCTGCTAAAATATCATTGTCTGGGGTGGGGGTGCTTGCGGGTCCCCGCTGTGCACGCTATTTACTCTGCATTCATTAGCAGGGCATCAATACAAGCAGTGATTGTAAAATAATCATCTGCATTTAGGTCAGAAAAGGTTTCCTCGATGTACCTCCAGAGCCTAATACTCAGGTTAGATGGGAGAGCGTTTGTGTCTGCGCTCCCAAAGACGGACACTCTGCCTCTCCAGCTGCAAAGCACAGCCCTGGGAACCATGGCAGCACACAGTGCAGCAGCATACGGTCCCGGCCTGCTACCGGCGGCATGTAGGAGATGTATTCTAGATGGAAGGGGCACTCTGAGGAGAGGGATATTGGGTTCCATCTGTGTGCCCTCTTCCGATTCTTAGCCCCCGGTAAGCCGTCTATTAGAATGTACCTTGTCTGCTTCAGCGCAGCGTAGTGTGTTGACCGCCCTGTACCTTCCAGTGGAATGTGCTACTGGAAGGTTACATTGGCTATCTATGCTATGTGTTAACAATGTCTATATTGTTATTTTTGTATTAGAATTGAGCTTCACAAGGCCGGTGTCTACCCCAGCTGACCGAATGAGAAACATTAGGCGGCGTTCTCGAAGAAACAGGGAGGATATGTTTAACGACCTGCTGAAAGCAACACAAGAATCCGCAAGGGAGAATAGAGCCTGGAGAGAGGAATCCCAGCAGAGGAGGCAGAAACACAGGGACGAACTGATAAGCGTCATGAAGGAGCAAACAGAACTGCTAAAGAACATGATAGCTTTGCAGTCCCAGGCGATAAATGTCCGGGCTCCACTCCAGACAGTTCAGCCGTGTATGCCTCCCACACACCGCAGTCCCTCAAAGCATTTCTTTGAAGGCCACCCTCCACCCCGGTACAGGACAACATCCAGCCCCCCCCCCCCCCCCAAGCTACTTTTACGAGATCCGGAGCTACACCAACCTGTAACCCCACCCCCATCTTTCAGGTTTCAATAAAAACAGTAACAAATACTTTGAAGAATGCATTTATTTATACACATTATTGAAATGATCCTAAGGTGCACCTCATGCGTCATGGAACTTAACTAGGGAAGGGCATCATTGAAATGCTCCCTGAGTGCCTCCCTTATGCGAGCAGCTTCTCCTTGTGCCACCCTAATACTCCTAGTGGCTGGCTGCTCGAATGCTTCCTCGAGGCGCTGTGCCTCCGTAGCCCACGTAGGGGAAAACTTTTCTCCCCTACTTTCACAAATGTTATGGAGGACACAACATGACGCAATCACGGCAGGGATCTGGTCCTCCGCCAAGTCCAGCCTCCCATACAAACAGCGCCAGCGCCCTTTTAAACGGCCGAAGGCACACTCCACAGTCATTCTGCAGCGGCTCAATCGGTAATTGAACCGCTCCTTGCTGCGATCAAGGTTCCCGGTGTAGGGTTTCATGAGCCATGGCATCAGTGGGTATGCTGGGTCTCCGAGGATGACTATGGGCATCTCCACCTCCCCCACTGTTATTTTTTGATCAGGGAAAAAGGTGCCCCCTTGCAGCTTCCGGTACAGACCAGTGTTCCTGAAAATGCGGGCATCATGCACCTTTCCCGACCACCCAGCATTGATGTCCGTGAAACGACCCTTGTGATCCACGAGTGCTTGCAGCACCATGGAGAAATAGCCCTTCCTGTTTATGTACTCCGTCGCGAGATGGTCTGGAGCCAAAATAGGGATGTGTGTGCCGTCTATGGCTCCCCCGCAGTTAGGGAATCCCATGGCAGCAAAGCCGTCCACAATCTCTCGAACATTGCCCAATGTCACTGTCCTCCGTAGCAGGATGCGATTGATGGCTTGGCACACTTGTGAGAGGGCTAATCCGACGGTGGTCCTCCCGACTCCAAACTGGTTTGCAACGGACCGATAGCAGTCGGGAGTCGCCATCTTCCATACAGCAATCGCAACACGCTTCTCCACGGTTAGGGCTGACCTCATGTTGGTGTCTTTCCGTCGCAGGGCAGGGGCCAACTCTGAGCACAGTTCCATAAAGGTTGCTTTCCGCATTCGAAAGTTCTGTACCCACTGCTCGTCATCCCACAGCTGCATAACAATGCGATCCCACCACTCGGTGCTCGTCTCTCGCGACCAGAAACGGCGTTGCACCGTGTGCAGATGATCGGTGAAGGAGCTGAGCAACGCGGTGCTGTTGCTCTGCAGGGCATCGATCAGCCCCTGCTCCTCGGTGTCCTCATCTGACTCGGAGCTCATTGCGTACTGAGCAACAAGCCGAGATGTATTCAGAATGTTGAAGGCGACAATGGAGATCATAGCAGGATCCATGCTGTCGCTGTTGCGATTGATTGCAAGTGGTGCGTTGCGTCACTGCAATGTTGAAAATAGGCGCGAGTTGCTATTGGCAACGAGGAAGACGCTAGGGGAACACAAAGCACCATGGGAAACTGACACTTTACCCATGGCGCTTTGCGTTCCTTTCCTTCATCCCATGATTCATAGCGCCGACTTAGGGGAAAATGGAACGATGGGATAGGTGCCCAGAAGTCATTGCGCTCAACCGCGATAATGCGTGTAATTTTGTTGCGTTGCAGGGAGCAACGTGTGTACGCGTTGTCCCGCAATAAAGGTCACGTGAGTTTTGTAGCGCGATTGCCTTGTTGCGCTTTAATCTGATCGTGTGTACATAGCCACAGACTGAAGCAGAGACATGCAATGAACTTAAACAAAAAAAACTCACTGCCCTGACTTTTCAGGAATAAGCACAATGGATATTAAACAAGTATATGAAGTGCCTTAGTGCTTCATTCTCAGCCACGCATAGTGACTTAAAAGATTGTGAGCTAGTAACTAACATATCAACTGACAGTTAAAAAAGTTAAACAGCACAAGAAAGAAACAAGGAGTCCTGTGGCACTTTTAAAGACTAACAAATTTATTTATTGCACAAGCTTTCGTGGGAGAAAATCTCACTTCGCCAGACTCTTAATTTCCCCATCTTTTAAGTGTCTGACAAAGTGGGATTTTCTCCCACGAAAACTCATGCAATAAATAAATCTGTTAGTCTTTAAAAGTGTCACAGGGCTCGTTTATTTTTCTGAACTAAACTAACACGGCTACCGCTTTGGAGCTTGAGCACAAGAAATGATGATGTACGCCCTGTAGTGCTCCCCAGGCTGTTTAGGCAATACAAGACTTTTGTGGAAATGAAATAAATTCCTATCAGAAATGCCAAAGTGTAGCAAACCAAAACAAACAAGGAGTCTTGTTCCAAAGGGGTAGCCGTGTTAGTCTATTGTAGAAAGACAACAGAGTCTTGTGGCACTTTTAAAGACTAACAGATTTATTAATCGCATGAGCTTTCGTGGGAGAAAATCCCACTTCGTCAGACGCTTTGAAGATAGGAAAGTTACAGAGTGGGTGCCAATTGACACACCTGAACTAGGAGACAATGCCAGCACCCAGCATTTCTTTACAATGCTGAAGGGTTCTGAGGTGCTGACGCTGACAGATTATCATGGGTGCTAGCAAGTTTTCACACCTGATAATGAGCTCATTGCTTCACATGCACTTTGTACTGGCCACCCTTTCAAATGTGATACAAATGTTACCAAAACAAAGGGTCCTATGGCACTTTTAAAGAAAATCAAAACTCCACAGGATCCTGGATTAAACCACCTTCCCCGTCACCTATCTTGGGAATCCCCTCTCCCTCCTTCCCTTCCCCTGGGCCCTGCACTTCTACCCCAGTTCAGCACCTGGCCCCAGGACCCACCCCTCACGCCCCCCCTGCCCCTTGACCCCCCACCCCTGCTGACTCCTAGCCACTTCACCTGCCCCAAGTCCATGCCCAAAGAGTCCAGCACCCAAACCGCAGCAGCACGGGACTTACTTTTCTGGAGTGGAGACCGGAGAGCGGTCAGACGCCGACCTGCTCCCTCCGCCTCCCACTTTCACAGTCCTGCCTCTGTTGTGCCAGCTCCCCGAGTTCCCCCGGGCCTCCCCGAGTCCCCTTGGCCTGTAGTTCCCCACCAGCTCCCCAAGTCCCCCCAGGCCTCCCATTCCCGTCTCCCCCGGCCTCAACTTACTTGGCTGGAGCTGTGGAGACACCCAGAGTCTTTCTTGGCCAGGCCGCTCCTGCCCTGAATATGCTCTGTCTGAGCATGCTCAGGGCAGGAGATTTTTAAAATCCCCAGCCTGGCTGCAGCTCAGCTGACCTGAGGGCAGCAGGGAAGGGCGGAACATGCGTTCTGCCGGAGTTTTCTGTTTTTCTGGGCCCCAGAACGCTAGCCTGCCAAATTCGTGGGCCCCGGAACGGTGTTCTGGTGTGTTCCGGCTTACTTTAACCCCTGATCCTATCCTCTAAAGCACTTGTAACTCCTCCCAGCTTGGTATCATCCACAAACTTTGTAAGTGTACTCTCTATGCCATCATCTAAATCACTGATGAAAATATTGAACAGAACCAGACCCAGAACTGAACTCTGTGGTACCCCGCTTGTTACGCCCTTCCAGCATGACTGTGAACCATTGATAACTACTCCCTGGGAGCCGTTATCCAATGAGTTATGCACTCATCTTATAGTTACTCCAGCTAGACTGTACTCTTCTCTCTTCTCTGAACCCACTCCAATTTATTAGCATCCTTCTTGAATTGATGGCACCAGCATTGGACACAATATTCCAGCAGTGATCACACCTGTTCCAAATTCAGTCATAAAATAACATCTGACCTCCTACTTGAGATTTATCTGTTCATGCATTCCAGGTTCGCATTAGCTCTTCTGACCACAGCATCACTCTGGGAGTGTATGTTCAGTTGATTATACACACAATTCCTAAATCTTTTTCACAGTCAGGACTCTGTTGTCTTTCTACAATAGACTAACACGGCTACCCCTTTGGAATTTCCCAGGATGAAGTTCCCCATTCTCTAAGTATGGTCTATGTTTTTTGTTCCTAGATGTAGACATTTACATTTAGCTCTGTTAAAATGCATATTATTTGCTTGCGCACAGTTTACCAACTGTGGAGATCACTCTCAATCAATGATTTGTCCTGCTCATTATTTACCAATCTCCTATTTTTGTGCCATCTGCAAACTATCAGTGATGATTTCATATTTTCTTCTAGGTCACGGATAAACAGCATAGAGCTAAGAATTGATTGACTGAAAACAGACCTGTATGATGAAAATTCCATTTACACTTACCTTTTGAGACCCAATAGTTAGGCAGTTTTTAAATCCATTTAATGGTGTGCCACGCAAATTCTATAATGTCCTAGTTTTTTCATTTAAAATGTCCGGTGGCACCGAGTTAACCACTTTACAGAAGTTTATCATGTTAACCCTATTACCTTTATCATGGAATATCAAAAATACTTATCACCTCATTAAAAAAGATATTCCATAAGCCTTGTTGATCATTAATCAAGGCCCATAACAGTCACTCCATTATCTTGAAGGAGATTGATGTCAGGCTGGGTCATTCTGTTTATCCTTTCCAAAAACTGGCATAGCATTAGCTTTCTTCCAGACTTCTGGAACTTCCCCAGTGTTCCAAAACTTAAACCTGGTCTACTACAAAATAGTGATGTACACGTTGTGCACGCTCTCTCGCTCTCGCTCTCTCTCTCACACACACACACACACACACTAGGCTGCATCAGTAGGAGTATTGCCAGCAGATCGAGGGATGTGATAATTCCCCTCTATTCGACACTGGTCAGGCCGCATCTGGAATACTGTGTCCAGTTTTGGGTTCCCCATTACAGAAAGGATGTGGACAAATTAGAAAGAGTCCAGCGGAGGGCAACAAAAATAATTAGGGGGTTGGGGGCACATGACTTATGAGGAGAGACTGAAGGAACTAGGCTTATTTAGTCTGTAGAAGAGAAGACTGAGGGGGGATTTGATAACAACCTTCAACTATTTGAAGGGGTGCTCCAAAGCGGAGGGAGTTAGGCTGTTCTCCTTCTCTCTTCTTTCTCTCTTCTTTTGTACCTGATGATCCACCAGCCTCTTTGGTACTCACTCCTTTTTCCAAGTGCTTCCTCCTTTTTGTTCTGTCAGACAATGAAGATGAGTGCCTCCTCATGTTTCTTTGTGGCACTAGCTGTTTGTCCGGGTTCTGAGGTGGGTCTCAGCGAGCCCTCCATCAGGATTAACTTGAGCCTCATGGCCCTGTCATGCCTAGCTCAGGACTTTAAATTTTTACAATGTTGGTATTTTGGGGGAACATGCCCATCACCCAGGTAGTGGATACAGTCCGGATGCCTGTCTGAAGCCAGCATAGCCTCTCTACAGGAGGTGCAGCGTTTAAAGCCTGATGAAGCCGGCATTTTGCTGAAAGCCGGGAGCGGTTTTTTGGGCAGGGTTTTTTGCGTGGGGACTGGAAAAGGGAAGATAGGGTAAAACTACAACTAAACTGACTAAAGGTAATGGGGAAGAAACTCTAAATTAACTCTCTGTTCCCACAGCTGCAGGAGCTGCCGAGGACTCCATCTTCAACCAGAGGCAGTTGAGAAGGAACTGGGGGGGAGAGGGGGGTCATGCATGCATACTTTTCAGCATACTTAGCTGAAAAGAATGGGGAGGGTCCTAACAAATGCTAATTCTTGTGCATTTGAAAGCAATAAGTGATTGTGTGAGATGATTGGTGATAAAAGACTTTAAATCATAGAACATTAGGAAGGGACCTCATGAGGTCATCTAGTCCAACCCCCTGCTAAAAGCAGGACCACTCCCACTAAATCATCCCAGCCAGGGTTTCATCTAACCAGGCCTTAAATGTTTCTAAGATGGAGATTTCACCACCTCCCTAGGTAACCCATTCCAATGCTTCACCACCCTCCTAGTGAGAAATTTTTCCTAAAACCCAACCTTGACCTCCCCAGCTGCAACTTGAAACCATTGCTCCTTGCTCTGTCCTCTGTTACTACTAAGAACAGCCTAGCTCCCTCCTCTTTGGAGCACCCCTTCAAGTTGTTGAAGGTTGCTATCAAATCCCCCCTCAGTCCTCTCCCATGAAATCCTTGTTTGTTTTGTTGAACTAGACTAACACAGCTACCCCTTTGGAACATACCTTTAATTAGTTTACTATAGAACTGGATACCAGTGTGGTCTTAGGTGAGAGATCTAAGAAGTAAATTGACCTGGATGAGTGACTGATGTTTTAGGACTGGGTGCAACCTGAAATATTTTGTTATTTTTGGTGAAAGTGACCCTTTATCATGTAGCCCAGCTTGCCTGTGTGGAAAGATAGACCGGACGGGACTGTCTGTAACTCTATTGGGTTGATGAAATCTTATTATAGAACACACCACCAGTATGGGGTATCTGGCTTGCTTTTGATAGTCTGCCGATGTAGGCACCTATGATCATAAGCCACTCAACACTGTGTGACGCTGGTGTCTACATTTGAAAAAAGTTGTTGAAAAACTGAAGCAGTTGCAGAGAAGAGCCACAAAAACCATTCATAGGGCTGAAAAAGTGCCTTACAATAAGAGACAGAGTTCAGTCTGTTTATCTTATGAAAAAGAAGTTTGAGAGGTAACTTGATTACAGTGCATATGTACCTTCATGGGGAAAAAATAATGGGTACTGAATAGCCTGTCAATTTAGCAGAGAAAGGTGGAACAAAAACCAATCATTGGAAGTTGAAGCCAGACAGATTTAAATATACATAAGGCACAATTTTTTAACAATGAAAGCGATTAACAACTGGAACTAACTACCAAGGAAAATGATAGATTCTCCAGCACTTGGACTTTAACCTACTGCTATTGTGAGAGATGTAGTGACATTCACTAGATGAAATTCTAGGGCCGGCACTATACAGGTCAGACAAAATCATTAAAATCTATGTATAGGAAAGGGCTGTCCAATGTGTCTAGGGATTTTCATACCCTCAGGTACTCGTACGGTCCATGTCCCCGTCATAACTAAGCATATTTCCCCATTAATTGAATAAAGTCTCTTTTGGGCCCTTTACCTTGGCATGTCACTTCTGTTGTAGTATGTCTCCAGCGCAGTGAGGGTAGGTCCTCAGCAGGACGTGGGTTCAAAAGTTCTACCACAACAGAATCTGGATCGGAGGCAGTCATGGATTCAGAAAACCTTAGCCAAAGCATCCCCAAAGCTGCATTCATTGGGGACATTCGCCCTCCCGTTACCAGGGCCTGGCTTCCTGAGACAGATGTCACAGTATGGAACAACCGTCCACCTGCAGAGATATAACACCAGGATTCAAACTGATACCGCTCCAGTAAGACTGAGGGCTACCAAACCAAAGGCTTCAATCCCCTCTGCACTTCATTGCTGAGTCTTGATGGCACAGTACGAATGGCACTTATTCCCTCCAGTGTTAACGCATTAATAAAAAAGATCCCTGCATGTGTTCCATCTTAGGGGAAGAACGTACTCCAAGTGTTACCAGGATTTTCCAGTCTCACACTTCCAACTCGCCAGTTGTCTTTATGTCTGATTAGGACATGGAAATCTCTCAGGCGACAGTGTCGTCCATCCTGCTCCCCGAAGCCTCCAGTAGTGAGGACCACATGTGGTTTGATAAGAACAGAGCGGTGGCCATAACGCTTCAGGCCAGTAATTTCAGAGTCTATTGTACACACAGATGCAGAGATGCTATCAGCAATTCTGGGATGGTCATCAGCAAAGAAAGCTGCAATCCAAAGAAAATTAGAGAGAGGGACCGGAGTTTGTTTGCAGTAGTGTCCAAGACATGATATACACAAGAACAGAGGAATTTATCTTCTAAACAGACAAAAAGTGAGAGAGCTCAAATTGTTTAACTTGTCAAAAAGGATGAGAGGTGGCTTGATTACAGTGTATAAATACCTTCATAAGGAGAAAATACCTGGTACTACAGAGCTCCTCAATCTAAAGGAGAAAGGACAGAACAAGAACTATTTACTGGAAACTAACACCAAGCAAATTCAAATAGAAATCAGACACATTTTTAATGGTGAGGGTCATTAGCCAGTGGAACCTGGTGGATTCTCCATCTCTTGTGATCTTCAAAATCGGTTTAGTCCCTTTCTCGATGACATTTTAGACAAACACAAGTTTTTGTGCTTAATACATAAGGAACTGGAAATGTGCTGGATTATATTATACAGGAGGTCAGATCCGATTATCTAAGGCTCCTTTCTGCCCTCTAAACTGAATAAGCAAACGTTTGGGAACAGAGCTGCACTGTACATATAGCAATGCTATACTGTGTGTGTTGGGAGGACGCTCTATCATAGGCAGAGCAAGTTAAATTAGATCAATTAACCTTATAGGCTGCAACTAGAATCAAGCATCTAGGAAAACTAATACAATGATGAAATTCAGCTGTGAAGGAGCAGGTCGGGCCTATATAAAGAGATGAAAATGAGAATAAAAGGGGCTGCAGTGGCAATAGCCTGCACTCACTCCCTGGCAGAAGGCGGTTTATTTGGGGCTATAGAGTCTGCTAAGAATCATAGACTATTAGGGTTGGAAGGGAACTCAGGTGGTCATCTACTCCAACCCCAGGCCTTAAAAACGTCTAGGGATGGAGATTCCACCACCTCTCTAGGGAACACACTCCAGCGCTTCACCACATTCCTAGGGAAAAAGTTTTTCCCAATAGCCAACCTCGACCTCCCCTACCACAACTTGAGATCATTGCTCCTATTTCTGTCATCTACTACCACTGAGAACAGCCTACCTCTATCTTCCCGGGAACTCCCTTTCAGCTAGTAAAGGCCACTACCAAATGCCCCTCACTCTTCTCTTCCGCAGACTAAACAAGCCTGGTTCTTTCAGGATCTCCTCAGAAGTCACATGCTCCAGCCCCCTCATCATTTCTTCCCTCTCCTGGACTCTCTCTAATGTATACACATCCCTTCTGTTGTGGGAGACCCAAAACCAGGCACAATGTTCCAATTGTGGCCTCACCAGTGCCAAATAGAGGGGAATAATCACTTCTCTTGATCTGCTCCTACTAATGCAGCCGAATATGACATTTGCCACCTTGGCAATAAGGGCACCCTGTTCACTTGTATACAGCTTCTTGTCCACTGTAATCCCCAGATCCATTTTTGCAGAACTGCTGCCTAACCAGTCGATCCCTGGTCTGTAGCAGAGTGTGGGATTCCTCCGTCCTAAGTGCAGAAGTCTGCAGTTGGCCTTGTTGAATCTCAGCAGATTTTTTTTGGCCCAATCCTCCAATTTGTCTAGGTCATTCTGTATCCTATCTCTGCCCCCCAGCATAACTCCCATTCCCCCACTTTAGTGTCATCTGCAAATTTGCTCAGGGAGCAATCAACCCCATCCTCCAGATCATTAATGAAGATGTTTAACAAAACCAGCTCCAACACCTGCCCGAGTCACTCCACTTGTTACCTGTTGCCAACAAGACATTGAGCTGTTGATCACTACCTGTTGAGCCCGATGATCTAGCCAGGTTGCCCCCACATTCTGTATGGGGCCCACACTTTCCCTGAACTTCCTTTGTTGCTAACATACCTGTAGAAACCCTTCTTTTCACTTTTTGCTTCCCTTGCTAGTTGCAACTCCATTTATGCTCAAGCAGTATTTTTATAGTCCTCCCTAGTCATCTGTCCAAGCTTCCACTTCTTGTAAGCTTCCTTTTTGTGTTTAAGTTCACTGGAGACTTGTTAAGCCAAGCAGGTCGTCTGACATATTTGCTGTTCTTTCTGCACATTGGGATGGTTTGTTCCTGCACCCTCAATAAGGTTTCTTTAAAATGCAGTCAAAGAAATCAAAGAGAGGAAGTAGCTTACAGTTACTCCCAGGGAGGAGGTAGTTTGGGCTGACAAACTGGGTAATGAAGCAGGAAGAGACAGAGAAGGGAAGAATTAGTTCAGAGAAATCCCAAGTTCAGGGAGCCAGCAGACCATGGTAATTGGATATACGTTTGGAAGCCAGAATAGTGGGTAGGCCCAGGTTCTCCTCGCAGTCACTGGGAAAAAGCAGAGGATCGGAAGATTGTTTGGGAACACATGCAGACAGCTGATCCAGTGGGATCTATACAATGGGAAGACTGTGAGCGATGTAGCTGGACACCTGAGTCATAAAGAGGGAGCACCACGAGTCCTGGGGAGCAAGGGAGGAGGTGGTGTGAGAAGGGCATCCGACCTGAAAGGCACCAGTTCCCACGTGCAGACACAAGGGGTCCCAACAGTGAGTGATACATGACACTGTGGGAAAACTGTGTCTGTCTAGTCTAGTATCTGGCTGAGAGTGGCCAGAGCCAGATGTTGCAGCAGAAGATACAAGAAACCGTACAGTAGGTAGATGTGGAATAATGTGCCTTCTGTCTTTGGTTTCTTCCAAAACACTTTAGTTTTAGATATGCTTAAACATTGCATGAGGTTGAAATTTTGGAAAAGAAATATTAGTGTTATCTAATATAACTGAATAGTCTTGTTAGTCACATAAATATATAATGTATTTTCCTCAGTAGGATCCTATAGCACTGAGTTCCACAGCTTAATTATACATTGTGTGAAAAAACATTTTAGCAAAGCTATATAGTTAACATTAAGATCAGTTTTTTCTTTAAAACTCAACTGTTCTAAGTGCTCTAGAATCTGTATGGTTATTCAAATTGCTTTGAAATTTGGTATGGCTCATGAAAATGGAGGGTAAAATCAATACTCCAATTTTGGGGCCATTTGACCAAAGGGTTTCTGAGATTCAAGCCCTGGGGAAAAAATGCTTTTCTCAACGTTAACACATTCTGGCAATTTTTTTTATTCACAGAGATCAAACCAGATCTCATCATCAAACCAGGGGGCTCAAATGCTCAAGGGTTCCCCAATAAAGTGCATAACACCCACCAGCCCCCCTAGGGAAAATTTAATTAAAATATTATAAGGCTCACACATCTAATAGATTACACTGAGCATGCACAGACAGAGGAATTAACAGGACATTTACCTTTTAAAGTTGCACAACAACTGGATGCCTCACGGGTATAAGCAATAGTCCTTTGAGACTGACCCAGCCAGTTTCCATTTGAGTTTCACTTTGGTCAGAAATTTGGAAAAGGTTGGAAGGCATGTTGCTAAAGTCTTTTTCTGTCAGGATTGTTTGCCTGCCTTTTTTTTAAATTTTGAGGCTATGTAATCAAAGTATGTCTGTAAAAATTAGCTATCCAAACCCTTACTGGCAGGGAAAGGGCATTTTAGGGGGTGGAGGAGCAGTGGAATTAGAAGTGAGGAGTTTAGGAGCTGCATTGAGGGAAAGGAGATAAATGGGGATGAGTGGTACTGAAGATGAGAGGTTAGGGGCTCAGGTAAGGAAAGGTATAGGGACATTGGGATAGGAACAAGGAGTTAGTGGCAGTAGGACTGGGGAAGAATGGGACAGGGGAGAACAGGGATGGGGGTACCTCTCGGTCCCACACTTCCCGTGTGCGTGTGTATGTCAGGATCAGGGAATCTGAGCCCTCTCTCTACCCCATGCTATTAGTTGAGATCTGTGGGGTCCTGCTTGCTGGGGGTGACCAAGCTCTGCACGTTGAGCGGACGTTTTCAGAAAACTATCCATAATGATCTGACCTCCTGTATAATATAGTCCTGCACTTAGGATAGAAGAATCCTATACTCTGCTACAGACTGGGGACCAACTGGCTACACAGCAGTTCTACAGAAAAGGGCCTGCAGGTTACAGTGGACAAGCAGCTGAATGATCCAATAATGTGCCCTTACTGTCAAGAAAAGTAACAGCATATCGGGCTGCATTAGTAGTAGTATTGCCAGCAGATTGAGAAAAGTGATTATTTCCCTCTGTTCGGCAATGGTGAGGCCACATCTGGTGTACTGTGTCCAGTTTTGGGCATCCCACTACTGGAAGGATGTGGACAAATTGGAGAGTGTCCAGTGGAAAGCAAGGAAAATGATTAAGGGGTTGGGGCACATGACTTATGAGAAGTGGCTGAGGGAACTGGGTTTAGTCAGTCTGCAGAAAAGAAGTGAGGGGGAATTTGATAGCAATCTTCAACTACCTGAAAGGGGAGGTGCTCCAGGGAAAATGGAAGTAGGCTGTTCTTTGTGGTGAAGCACTGGAATGGGTGACACAGGGAGGTGGTGGGATCTCCATACTCAAAGGTTTTCAAGGTGCAGCTTGAGAAAGCCCTGGCTGGGATGATTTAGTTGGGGTTGGTCTAGATTCGGGGGGGGGGGGGCCCGGGAAGTAGGGTTTGGAGGCTGGGCTAGATTCTATGAGTGGGGAAATCAGAGACAAAGACTCCAAAGAATGCCAGAAATTAGCAGTGGGTGGAAAAGGAGATGAGGTGAGAGAAGGGTTGCAGTTACAGTCCAGAATCACTCAGAACTAGAGAAGTGCAACAACCTGAAGGAAAGAAAAGCTTTTACCACTCAGTCTCACCGAGCCAGGACACCAGCATCATATGGTGCAATACCGGTCTCAGTGCTACAGAGTCACCGTCAGCAGGATGGATGGAAAGGTCTGCTCGGATGACAGTATCTCACGTGCGCATTCTGGAAAGAGGCTATACCCCTAAATCTTTTCAGAGGTCTATGCCAGTGCAAGTCCGTTCATATTTACCTGGCATCCTGGAAAACACAAGGGTCTTGGCAAGCTCTTCCCCCTTTGATGCAGCCAGGATAAAGTAATGTGAACATTTCAGGTGCCATTCCTGCAGCAAGACAGAAGAGAGAAACTCAGCTCCTTGGTGGTAGTGAGGTGGGGCTGCAGGCATCACAGCAGATAGAGACAAGATTAACCTGTTAGAACCCCAGACCTTAGTAAAAATGATCTCAGAGTATCCAATAATACCTGAGGACAGATCTCTTCTTCTTTGCCTGAGGTGAAGGGACTTCACTGCTGTAATCCAGGGACATTACCTCGGGTCTGGCCTTGAACCTGGCTGAAAGTAGGGCAAATGCCCACTCAGGAAGTGAGCAGCAGCACTGGGACCTGCATTGACTTCTGGGAAGATTAGGGAACCGGGTCTATGCAGCCAGCGTAGGAGGCAGGTAGTCACCGAAACATATGTTATAAAGGCAAAAACATCTGCTGCCTGCTCCAGCTTCCCTGTAGGCTACAAGTTAACTGAGTCTCAGATTCCCAGAGCCTCTTTTGTCTAGCCAGTAACACCTGCATCCCCAGCAGCAACCGTGTAGCCAGCCCCATGGCCAAAAGAGAAGCTACAGCTACAGCTCCGTGCCCCGGAGTAGGAAAGAAAGGGGTAAAGTTACCTCATATTCATCAAAAGGCTCCAGAGCCTGCACTCTCCGCCGCTCTTCTTCAGGGATGAAGCCAGCATAGAACTCATTCATATCAATGACACTGCACTTGGCCCAGCCCTAAGAAGAGAGGATCACATTTCCCCAGAGCGAGAACCACACGCACTTCGCTCCCACACGGGTGCTGGCAGGTGGAGAGGGCATCTCTTCCCCTGCGACACAGACTCAATCTGCTCCCCACTCTAAAACATGTTCAAACTGGCAGTGCTCGACATATTCCCACATGATTGGCTGGCCTGCACACAAACAGCTCAGTACCAATGATGGGGGCATACCTCCTGGCTTTAGGATTCACATTGCAACATAAAATCATAGGATCATAGAAGATTAGGGCTGGAAAAGGACCCTCAGGAGGTCAACTCCTCCAACCTCCTGCTCAAAGCAGGACCAACCCCAACTAAATCATCCCAGACAGGGCTTTCTGAAACTACACCTTAAAAACCTCTAGGGATGGAGATTCCACCACCTCCCTAGGTAACCCATTCCACTGCTTCACCACCCTCCTAGGGAAAAGGTTTACCCTAATTTCCAACCTACACCTTCTCCACTGCAACTTGAGAACACTGCTCCTAGTTCTGTCATCTACCACCACTGAGAACAACCTGGCTCCATCTGCCTGGAACCCCTTTTCAGACTAAACTAGCCTAACTCCCTCAGCCTCTCCTAATAGCTAATGTGCTCCAGCCCCCTGATCATTTCTGTTGCTCTCCTCTGTACTTTCCAAATTGTTCATACCCTTTCTGTAGTGGGGGCCCAAAACTGGACACAGTACTCCAAATGCAGCTTCATCAGTGCCAAATAGAGGGGACTAATCACTAACCTCAATCTGCAGGCAATGCTCCTACTGATGTGGCCTAATAGGCCATTAACCTTCTTAGCAATAAGGACACACTGTTGACTCTTATCTCTGGTTCTGACCAACAAGCAAAAATGCCCAGTGGGATACTCCCTGCCCTCTGAAGTTATTTTCTTTCCCTGCTGGCTCACACCCCACACCAGCTCCAGGACCACAAGAACATACCCTCTGGAGGAAGCGTCTCTTCTGCGCCTCACAATTGGGATACTGTGCCAGGGTATGAAGCACAGAGTTCAGCCGGTTGAAGTGCTGCTGCATGATGTGACCAAAGGGATCCTCAGGATGCATCTGCTCATAGAGCACAAACTGTGCGCAAGGGAACTGCTGAGCTGCCCACTGGATCAAAGCATCCGACCTGCCAGAACCACAGGCAGAGGTGAAAAATTAAGAGGGCTCAGCCCCCAGCAGAGATGGGATCACATAGCTGCCTATTTCCTGCATACCTACAGCAGGTGCTACTAGAGGTTCTTCTATGGTTCAGAGAGAGGAACACTGAGCTAGAAGCCTCTGGTGCTGGGAAGCTGAAAGAGCCCTCCCCCAGCTGCCCAGAGGAGTTGCCAGCATCAAAAAAGAGTTATTCCCAATTGAGATGCAGTCCTGCATATTACCCTACTCAATGAAAGGATTTACCCCATGGCAACTATATGTAGGTAGCTACCAGTGGCTTTCATAATTCACAGAGCAAAAAGCCAAAAGGCTCTAGATACAGATCTCTAAGGTCACACTTCCCACTCTCAGACCTTCTCCACATACTAACACTGTCCTCACTGCACCCAGTTAGGCGCCTAGCTAACAGGGAGGAGTGTGCCAACCAACCTGCTAATCTCCATGTAAGTGAGCACTACTTCTGCTAAGAGCATGGTGGGAACCTCACAGTCCAGCCCTGCCTCCTTTAGGGCTTGCTCCAGCTCAGACAGCTCAGACAAGTCCACTCCCAACAATTTATAATCCTCTCCAGCAAAGCTCGTGGCTCCTGTGAAACAGCAAACAATTAGGACACAAACTGCAAATACCCTGCCTCTATATCTGATGACAGAACCCTAACCCTCCAGAGTCTGGTCCAGCCTGCCACCGTGACTCCCTGATCTCCATTCCTGAACCCTGACTTACCCTGCTTTGCCAGGTGACCATTCACTCCTGAGTCAGTTCACATCAGCCTCCTGCATGTAATCAGTCCCAGGCAGTGGGTGTGTGCCCTCTGGCCTCTCGAGGGATGGTCACCAATCGAGCACCCCCAGCCACCAGCCACTACACTGGGAATTTCCATCCTACAGGGATTGGGACCCTTCCCCAATCACTGTAGACCAGGGGTGCACAACCTTTTTTGATGAAGGGCTAAATTGCATTTTCTAAGGCCAGTAGAGGGCCACAAATGCAACATACGGGGTGGGGGTTCACGTCACGTGATCCCCCCACTTGCTCCGCTCCCAGAGGGCCGCACAGAACAGGTTATGCACCTCTGCTGTTGACTCACAGACCCTTGTCCATCTATTTAACAATGAAATGGATATGTCCAGCCTCACTCATTCACACCCTCTAAAGCCCACACAGCTTTAGATAAAACAAATACTAGTTTATTGATTAGAATATGATTTTAAGTATATAGCAAATGAATGCAGAATCATTTAATAACGGAGTCTGGAATTACCACAAGTAAATAAAAGATATAAAACTCATGCTAATCTACTAACACTATTCCAAGATTACTCTTTAGTCTATTCTCTTCATTTTACCCATAAGACTGGCTGTTGGTGGTGTTCAGCCAGCCTAGGCCCTCCTGGCCATGTGGACAGGCCCAGTCTCTTAGAGTCGCTCTCCAGGTGGTCTTTTTCTCTAGCAAAACCAAAAGCTTCTCCCTTCTTCAAAGTGTCCATGTTTCTTTTCAATTCCCCCTCGGCCACGGTAATTTCCTTTCTTCCACTTGAGCCAGGGAGCACAATTTGCACTGTCTGTGTCATGTTCCTCACCAGCCTCTGTGCTAGAGATAGCCCTGTTGATCTGAGCTATGTAACATGCTTCATATCTGTACACACACATGATGCTGCAGGAAACATGATGCCATAACAATAAGACAGAGCAGGGGTAGGCAACCTTCCAGAAGTAGTGCTGAGTCTTCACTGAGTCACACCAATTTAAAGTTTCGGGTGCCGGTAATACATTTTAAGGTTTAAGCAGGCCTCTATAAGATTACAACTATCACTGGATGTATGTAAATAATTGTATAAAATTATTAAAATCTTCAAATTAAATTAAAATGCTGTTTTTTAGTGTGATCCTTGCCCTTGCTGAATTTTCCAATGTCCGGTACATATTTGGATACTTTAAGCTACACACATGCCTCTGAGTAATCAGTCGTTAACCAGCTCCGAGAGGGGCAGAGGACAGACTTCATGTGTGAAAATAGCTTTTCACATAGCTATGTGGATCCAAATGCTGAAAGCATTGCAAATGCAATTTTCTTCAAACAGTTACATTTCACTGGCAGGGACATCCAGCATGTCAGAACAGAGGCCCCATGATCACTCTTGGTAACTTCAAGTGCACAGAGCAGATCTTTAAACTTTGATGCCCACTATTCTGAGCTTCTTAACTCAATGAGCTGCATTTCAAGATCCTCAACACCCATCTACTGAAACAAAGACAAATCCATGTTGTTTTTGGTGAAGTTTTCAGGTATAATTAGAAAACATTGGGCCAAATTGTTGGAAATCTTGAAATCTCTCAGAAAAATTTGATTCCAGTTCTTGTATGTACATTCCAATCTCATCAACACTGACAGCGCAACATCTTGATAGCTCTTTTATGTGTTGAAAGTAGCGGAAAATTGAAGATCGAATATCCTAAGAAAAACTTGCTAGTTTTGCAGCAAATGCCTTCCAGGTTTCATAAAGATCCAGAACCGTTTGCCCTTCACCCTGGAGATGCAGGTTAAGTTCATTTAGGTGACCAGTTAGGAACATGAGCTTGCACAGCCATTTGTCATCTGCCATTTCAGGGAAATTTTGTTCCTTTTCTGACAAAAAGGCCTTGATTGCATCAAAACAGTTGACAAACCATGCCAAAATTTTGCTACAACTTAGCCACCGAACACTGCTGTGAAGTGGAATGTCATTATAATCACTGTCCATCTCTTCTAGAAGTGCTTGAAATTGTCTGTGAGTCAAAGCAGATTGAGCAACTAGGAAATTCAAAATTTGCACCATTGTGTTCATCACATTATTACGCTCTCAATTTGGAATATTAGCACGAAGGTTTTCTTGATGGATGATAGTGAAATCTGACTGTTGGCTAGCCAATTTTATTTTCAAGTAACTTTACAAATCCCTTTTGTTTTCCAACCATGGCTGGAGCACCATCTGTTGTCACACAAATTACTTTTCTGATGTCAACTCCTCATTCTTCAAAATGATGTACGAAAGCTTCTGCTATATCTCCCCCCTTCGTTGTGCCATGCAGGGACTTTAGGCAACCAAATTCCTCTTGGATTTCACCAGAAGCACAATATCTTGCAACAATTGCCACAAGTGGCACGTCATTTATAGCCACGCTCTCATCAACTGCAACACTAAACACTTTTAATGCAGTAATCTACTTTTCGTGAATGTTTTCTGCCATTTCACCTGTGTCTCTCTCAATTGTTCTGGCAGAGACAGGTAGTTCATTAATTCTAGTTATAATTGTATCTTTATTTGGCAAATGATTGAACAGCACCTCTGAAATGCTGAGGAAAGCCTCCTTTATGTATTCCCCATCTGTAAATGGCTTTCCATTTTTGTAGCTTCCCTCAGTGCCTTGATTTTTACTGACACCTGTTTAAAAATACTGCTCTCTTTCTCATATCCTGCTACTGCCTTTTTGATTGATTCAGTCTTGTCTGCTTTGTCAAGAAAGGCTTTCTCCTGCTTTGTTTGAAAATGTTGCTAAACACTTGATGTGCAACAAACACCACTTTCACAACAAAAAGTGCAAATGGCATGGTCCTTCTCTTGAATAAATCCAAATGCATCAGTCCAGAAAGGTTGAAATGAACAAACATCTAACTTCACTTTCTTAGAAGCTGACGTTTTTGTCAATTTACCTTGACTCTAAGGCTGTCTCCAACGCAACTGGGAGCAATACTGAGCCCACAGAAGAGAGGAGTAGGGCTGGAAAAGGAAACTGGCTGAGCTTTGCCCCCAGAGCACCACTTCGAGCAGGGAAGAGCAGCCAGGTACACCTTTGCCTGAGAGGGCACCACTTCAGCCCCCCCACTGCACCGCTGGGTCAACCAGAGGAGCAGGTCCAGCAGGGAGGAGTAGCCAGGTAGCCAGTCTCCTTTTGCCCTCCCCACCAGGGCACCTCTGGGTAGCATGGAAGCATGCACACGCGCCGAAGGAGCCACTTGGGCTGAATCTGCAGCACTGTGGTTGCACACTGGGTGCGAAGCCTATAACCCCTGCTGGTGCCGCCTCCCACCTCCTTACGTGAGGGAGCGTGCGCCCAAGGAGTCGCTTGGGACCGAACAGCAGTGCTGTGCCCGGCGGCTGCTCCTCCCGTGATGGCGGTGGGACAGAAACGGCAGAGCCGCACCTGGCAGCTGCTCCCTTTCTGTCGGCCCTTCTCCTGTGAAGGCAGCGCGATGGAAGTGGCAGAGCCACGCGCCCAGCAGCTGCTCTCTCTCTGCTGGCCCCCTCCCATAGGCGCAGTGGAACCAAAGCCGCACCGCAGAAGGGGGCCAGAGGGAGCAGCCGTTGGGCACAACTCTGCAGCTTCTGTAACAGGAAGCCAGCAGCCACCATGCAAGGCGTTGCTACTTTGGCCCCAAGCGGCATCTTGGGCGCGTGCTCCCTTACCTAAGGAGGCGGGGGGTGGGGGCGGACAGGGGTTATAGGCGCCAGGTGCCCAATACAGCTTTGGCTGGAAGCTGCAGAGAGACTGCCGTGCGGAGTTTGCTTCAGGGCTGAGCAGTGCTGCAGGGCTGAGAGTCCCACGTGCCGCTCGGAACAGACGCATGTGCCAAGGGTTGCTGACCCCTGAGGAAGAGCATTCAAAACGGAACCTTGCACAGCATATTTGGCATCAAAGCACACAATTATACTGCAAGAGTGAACGGGCAAGTTGCACAGATCGTAGCCCATTGTGCATCGTGTGACAGCACAGAGGTCAGAAATGTTATACCTGATTCTCTCTCTCCAATTCCTCCCACGACTGTGGCCAGGTCTTTTGTACCCTTGATCAGAGCAGCTTTTCGGCTTGCCACACTTGGGAAATCTACCTCATATACTACAGTGTGACTCAGAAGACCCATGTTCTTGAGACGGAAATACAAAGAATCAAAGCCAGCACCAAGGGAGAGGATCTGCAGGGAAAAAACCAGAGGAACGGTGTTCAGCCCCAGCATCAATCTGTGTATTTGCAGGACCCAAAGCAGCGGAGTAGCTTGGTGCCAACAACTCAGTGGCATTCAGCTGGCATTGTAAAGCCCCATAAACGTACACAGACACTGCCCCTACCCCAAGGATTGTGTCTCCTCTCCCAGGCTCAAAAAATACAATTGGGCAACTAATGGTGCCAGTCATATAGACCCTTCTGTGCCTTCTTGGAAAGGGACCACAAGAACATGGCATGGTAAGCAGAGCACAGACATTAAGGAGATGTTCCTGTCCCCTTCACTCCCCCACCCCACAGAATTCACCTGTCTCCTGGGGTGGCCTTGAGTCTCCAGAAGAAACTCTCGCACACAGTGATCCACAGCTTGGGCTCGGACATAGTAACCCCTAGAAAATTAAATCAGATTATTGTATCCAGATTTCCCTTTTCCCCAAAACTGCCACACACCCCTGATGTGGGATTTTCACTCCCTCTTCCTTCAGAATTCATCCCTTTCCTAAAAGGCTCATTCCCTCCTCCTTCAGTTCATACCTCCAGGAAAGTCCTGTGCTGCAGAAGAGCACGCACAGCCCACTCCCTGTACTCTAGCCCTTGAAGTGGAGTAGGCAGTCTGAAGCTTGCTTTCCCTCACCTTTGCCGTCTCCAGTTAGTCAATGTGCGACTCATAGCCCAGCGCTACCACTTCCCTTCCTTCCCAAGACCACTCCAGACCTACTGAGGACATGGAGGGGGCCAGAAGGAGAGCACAGCTGGTAGCTAAGTGGTGGTGAAGCATGCCCGGGAATTCCCCTTAAGTGAAAAGGTTCACTCATCACAACTGCTTCCCCATCTACCATGTACCAAGCCTGCCTACTCCCAGCTCCCAGCATGGAGCCAGCCAGTACTGCCAAGTGCTGGAAACCAACAGGTGTCTTCTGGCACAGGACTGATTCACCTTGACCAGAACTCCTGTGCCAGCCTTTCTGGTGTTATTTTCACTGACAGCTAGATCCTCCCACATAAGCTTGGCCCACTACCACGATAGGAGGCAAAAGGCAGACAGAGAGCACAAGCATGGAAAGCACACAAATTTCCCTAGAGGAGGATCTGATTGATTTAAGGAGCTATGTCTGCTCCCCTGAAGATTCAAGTGTGTCTATTACTGAATATGTACCTCTCAGAAAGAGTTACTGAGGAAATTACCAGTAAACAGTAGTGCTAAAGTTTTCTAGAACAGTAAGTTTTGAAATATTTCTAAACTGGGTCAATCCAGACAGACACCCCCACACACAGTGGGTTTCATGTGTGCCAGAAAGGGCCAATTAACCTTGTATGCTGCACCTGAAGAGGAAACAGATATGGATACAGCCTAATGGCAGATGAAGCCCAGCTGAGGAAAGGAGCAGGCATAGAAGCATAAAGCCAGAAAGTGAGAGGAGGAGGGGGCAAGCAGGGATGACATCTGTCACTCACACACAGGGAAAGGGAGACAGCAAGGGTCAAGGAATATATTCAGTGGCAGAATAAGCTCTGGGTCCTGCCTTGGACTAGGGAACTTGACAAGCAGTCAAGAGGGGTGAAATACCCAGACAGAGGCCGAAGCTCTCGGGAAAACCCAGCGATAGACAAGAAGATAGAGAGGTGGAGCAAAAGAGCCCCGGGACACAGCAACAGGGTCTGAGACTTAACAGACCTAGGTTGTTAGTCCCTAGAATGAGAGTACATAAGGATTGCCTGAAACAGCTTTAGGACAGATTGTCCAATGGGACTTGGTCATCTCTGAACTGGAAGACTATACAGTGACCCGGCCTTTGGCAGGCAGTCTATATTTCAGGAACTGCATTAGCACGACACCAAAATTGCACCACAAAGTATACTCATGCCCCTGTTTTTGAGTAGTAATGTTTACGACAATCTAAACAGGGAACATAGATCTTAAAGCACTTAGAAAAATTACCTCTTAATATTGAGTACAGCTTTCTGCTCAATAGTTCATTTCCATTATTAAGAAAAAAGAATGAACTGATCTGAAGGCCAGGCTATGAGTTCCTGACAGTATAACTCAATGGAAGCTCCATGCACAAAATGACAGCAATGCATTCCCCCCCCATCCCTCCTGCCCACAGGACAGCAGGCACCAAATTGAACGAAAGCCTGTTACTCACCGATGGATCAGGGGAGCTCGTCTGCACCTCCTGGACACGAAGTACTGTAGGAAGCCATCCTGGATATAGCCACGTGCTGCAGTAGAGCATTTACTGACAATACTGCTGTCATTAGTGCCCTGAACCTGAACAGGGAACAAGGAGGACTGCTCACTCACAATGCCAGCCTAGGAGTAGCCCTAACGAACAGCTGGATCTAAACATCACTCTTCCAAGCCCTTTCCTCTTGTAGAAACCAAGTTCGTCCATCTCTTGCAGACTCACAGGTCCAGTGAGTTTCTCAATGAAGCAGTAGTGTGCTACACACTTCTATTATTTGTTACCCTATTACCCCTGAGGTGCTGCAATAAAGCTCCTGCTCTACCTTGCTGGGTCCAGGGCTTCCTTCTAGCAGGTCAGGGAACTACTTCACCCTAAATGTCCTTTCCAAATCGCAGCCCTGGTTCTCATGGGGGACTTCAATTACCCTGACATCTGCTGGGAGGGCAATATAGCAGTGCACAGGCAAGCCAGGAAGTTTTTTGCTAGCATTGAGGACAACTTCCTGGTACAAATGCTGGAGGAACCAACTAGGGGCCTTGCACCTCTAGACCTGCTGCTCACAGAGAAGAATTGATCGGGGAAGTAGAAGTAAATGGCAACCTGGGCAGCAGTGACCATGAGATGGTACAGTTCAGGATCCTGATCAAAAGAAGAAAGGAAAAAAGCAGAACACACACCCTGGATTTCAGAAAAAACAGATTTTGGCTCCATCAGGGACCTGATAGGCAGAATCCCTTGGGAGACTAATCTGAAGGGGAAAGGAGTCCAAGAATGCTGGCTGTATTTTAAAGAAACCCTACTAAGGGCACAGGAAGATACCATTCTGATGTGCAGAAAGAACAGCAAATGTGGACGGTGAGCAGCGTGGCTTAGCAGGGAACTCTGCGGGGAGCTGAAACATAAAAGGGAAGCTTACAAGAAGTGGAAGCTTGGACAGGTGACAAAGGAGATGTATAAAGATATTGCTCGGGACTGCAAGGATAAAATTAGAAAGGCCAAAGGGCAATTGGAGTTGCACCTAGCAAGGGATGTGAAGGATAACAGGGAGGGGTTCTACAAGTATGTCAGCAACAAGAAGAGAATCGGGGTGGTGTAGGTCCCTTACTGAATGGGGCAGGTATCCTCGTGGCAGATAATGCGGAAAAGGATGAAGTACCGTACTCAATTTTTTTTTTACCACAGCCTTCACAGGCAGGGTCAGCCCCCAGGCTACTACACTAGGTAACACAGAATGGAGAAAAAAAGAGTGGCCCTCGGTGATGGAAGGTCAGGTTAGGGACTACGTAGAGAAGTTGGATGTTCACAAGTCTATGGGGCCAGAAGAACTGCATCTGAGGGAGTTGGCTGATGTGATTGCAGAGTCGCTGGCCATTATCTTTGAAAACTCATGGCAAACAGGGGAGGTCCCAGATAACCAGAAAAAGGCAAATATAGTACCTATCTTCAAGAAAGAGAAAAAGGAAGATCCAGGGAACTACAGACCAATCAGCCTCACCTCAATCCCTGGAAAAAATCGTAGAGCAGGTCCTCAAAGAATCCATTCTGAAACAGTCAGAGGAAAATAGAGTGATCAGGAACTGTCAGCATGGATTCAACCAAGGACAACTCATGCCTGACCAACCTGATTGCCTTCTAGGATGAGATGACTGAATTTGTGGTTGCGGGAATAGCTGTTGACGTGATATACCTCGACTTTAGCAAAGCTTTTGTTACAGTTTCCCACAGCATTCTTGTCAGCAAGTTAAGGAAGTATGGGTTGGATGAATAGCCCATAAGGTGGATAGAAAACTGGCAGTATCATCAGGCTCAGCGGGTAGGAATCAATGGCTCAATGTCTAGTTGGCAACCGATAACGAGTGGAGTGCCCTAGGGATTGGTCCTGTGACCGGCTCTCTTCAACATCTTCATTAATGATTTGGATGATGGGATAGATTGCTCAGTAAATTCACGGATGACACCAAGCTGCGGGGGAATGGTAGACAAGCTGGAGGGCAGGGATAGGATTCAGGGAGACTTAGACAAACAGGAGTATTGGGCCAAAAGAAATCTCATGAGGTTCAACAAAGACAAGTGCAAAGTCCTGCACTTAGGACGGAAAAATCCCATGCACTGCTACAGGCTGGGGACCGATCGGCTAAGTAGCAGCGCTGTAGAAAAGGACCTGGGGGTTATGGTGGACGGGAAGATGAATATGAGCCAACAGTGTGCCCTTGTTGCCAAAAAGGCCAATGGCATATTAGGCTGCATCAGTAGGAGTATTGCCAGCAGATCGAGGGATGTGATAATTCCTCTCTATTCAACACTGGTCAGGCCGCATCTGGAATACTGTGTCCAGTTTTGGGCTCCCCACTACAGAAAGGATGTGGACAAATTAGAAAGAGTGCAGCGGAGGGCAACAAAAATGATTAGGGGGCTGGGGCACATGACTGTTGTCAGAGGCTCCCGGTGTGGTGCTCTGCTCTCTCCAATGTTGGTATCACTCGGCTGCGTGCCTGTGTTCCCTCTAAGGGCTGCCCCAGCTCCTGCAGATAGCTGACACAGCAGGCCCGAAGAGAACCCCCAATGACCACAGAGTCTAGTAAGGTACGAAGGCATGTCGACCAGGTTTATTGTCACGGTGGATACAGTAGCAGTTCCCCTGGAGTGCTCTAAGACTCGTCCAGAGGCACACTACGGATACTGACCCTAGGACAATGGACTCGGCTCAGTTAGTGGCGGGATTTTCCACTGCCCCCTAGGCCGGACCCCTAACACACCCAGAAACACATTTTTATACACTCAGATGAAACTTTCGCAATGTTTCTGACGTATCAAGGTTCGACCCCTTAATGTGGTTAGGTGCCGCCTATTACTTTGTTCATGTTGGTTTCCACTATCCATCATGTCTCTGTCCTCCCTTATTTAAGGAATGTTCCAGGGCGTCTTGGTACCTGGTTTCTTATAATGTGCTTAGCTATGTTCCCATAACATTTATCCTTTTCTTGCCAACTTTCCTGGCGTGCCTTGGTTTAGGAATGTCTTGACATTACTTTGGTTCAGGCTAGAGGCCTTATACTGGGCCTGTAACTGCTAAGGGCCTTGTACTGGGCCTGTACCTACTACAATGACTTGTGAGGAGAGACTGAAGGAACTAGGCTTATTTAGTCGGCAGAAGAGAAGACTGAGGGGGAGATTTGATAGGAACCTTCAACTACTTGAAGGGGTGCTCCAAAGAGGAGGGAGCTAGGCAGTTCTCGAGGGTAACAGAGGACAGAACAAGGAGCAATGGTTTCAAATTACAGCTGGGGAGGTCGAGGTTGGATATTAGGAAAAACTTTCTCACTAGGAGGGTGGTGAAGCATTGGAACGGGTTACCTAGGAGGTGGTGGAATCTCCATCTTTGGAGATATTTAAGGCCCGGTTACACAAAACCCTGGCTGGGGTGATTTAGGGGGAGTGGTCCTGCTTTTAGCAGGGGGTTGGTCTAGATGACCTCATGAGGTCCCTTCCATCACTATTATTCTATGACTATTCTTTCCCTTTCTAGGTCCTCTCTAAGATGGCTGCTCTCTGCTGGGTCCCATTCCTGTCTTGGTTCTCATAGGCCCTTGCCTCTCTGCTGGGGTTCTCATCCCTCCACTGGACAGCTGGCTATGTTCCCTCTAAGCTGATGATGCAACTGAGCAAGTTATTGTACCTGTTGAGCAGCAATTTGGGAGGCCTGGTGCCTCATGGGCAACTGTTTTATGGCGCTGGAAGCATCAGCAAGGCTAAGTACCTTAATTCAAAAGAAATGCATAAATATTGCCTTTTTGTTTAAACTTTTAAAAAAATGTTTAAATGAAATACTGTGGTTTTATTAATTTACTATGAGAGGGACTGGAAGGAAGAAAGAGAGCCACGGCCGGGGGAGATGGGGCTGAAGAGAGCCGTGGCCAGGGGAGATCAGGCTGAGGAAAAGGGGAAAGCCATGGCCGGGGAGATCAGGCTGGGGAGAGCAACGGCCGGGGAGAACAAGGGACGCGGGGATCAGGCTGCACGGGAGTCTGTAACAGGTGCACGGGTGTGCGACAGCCACTGCACAGCCACACACCCATGCAGCTTAGCGGGAATATAGATGGCCGGTAGGGTAGAGGGGGCCCAGTCGCATCCTGGACTCTGGACCCCAACCAGGAAACCAGAGAGTCCCTGGGTTACATTCCCTGTACCCCCTTGACTTAATGTCCAGACACTGCTCAGACAGCAGCCCTTCCTGGACTCCTTGCCAGGGGAGGCCCTTGGCCACTGACAGTCCCACGGGATGTGGTAGCGTCCAGTTAAATTTTCCCCTTCTGGCAGGGTCTTTTTTTTCCCCCCATAGGCCTCCAAGCTGGGAAAAGCCCTTTACCCACTTCAGGCAAGGGATTTTCCTCCCAACAGTCTTCATATCTGTAAGGTTCCCCGTGGCCAACATTCTGCTCCTTCTCCTAAATCCTTCTTGTTTCTAACATTGTCTTGCCTGCTCTCACACACTGCAATAGCTCTCCTCACACTCCAGGCACATCTTTTCTCTGGAGGGGAGGCTTTTAACAAGTCCTAGGGGGACCCTTGATTGGCTGCAGGTGTATTAATTAACCTGGGGTAACCCCTTCTCAGCTACCAGGGAAAAGGGACTTGCTGAGCCTGGGGCTGATATATTGGCTTTCTAGCACTCTCCAGAAACCAACCAGTCTGACCCTGTCACAGTGTCTACAAATAGATTTAATAATTTGTCTCACTGTCTTTCCAGGTATTGAAGTTAGATTACTAAACAAACCAGCTGAAGCACTTTAGGATGAATTTCATCAGGTCCTACTGACTTGACTACATCTAATTTATCTAAATAAACTTCAGCTTGTTCTTACCTAGGTGTTGCCTAAGTAGCTGTGCTGAGCACAGCTCTAAGGGGTGAAAGTTGGTTTGGTGCAGAGCTCCCACCACGTTCCCAATGCCCCACCACACTCCTTGCATTGCTCCAACACACTCTTTCTAACTGCTCTGAACCCCACATTCCCCAGATCCACAATAAAAAAGTTGTAAGAACCTGAAAATGTTATAAGCAGCTCATTTTAGGGGGGCAGCATATCAGAAATCCCATGACCAAACGATCTAACACAGGGGTGTCCAACCCTTTGTAGTGAAAGGCCACATTTCAATTCTTTTCTCACTCAGGGGAGGGGGGGCAGTGAGTAAATTTTGGATAGATACGGGAGGGGAGAGCATGGGGAACTTAAGCAGGGCAGGGGTGGCAAGGCGCAGACTGGGACACAGGCAGAGGGCAGGGTAGGGATGGTAGGAAGGACAGGGGTTGAGTGGTGGGAGAGCCTGGCAAGGGAGGAGAGGGATAGCGGGAAGAGGTGGGATGTCAAAGGTGGGGCAGGAGGGCAGAGGAGCAGTGCAGTTCGGTGGTGGGACCCACTGCTTCCTCTTCCCTCAACCACAACGGTTCCCAATCCCCCCCACCCTCCGCTGGATCAGCTCCCCGAACCCTTCCCCCTACACTGGCTCCCCAGCCCTGGGCCGCTCCCTGCCCTGATCCTGGCCTTGCACTGCACTCCCCCATTCCTCAGCCACAATCCCGGCCCTGCATCATTTCCCCCCTCCCCCCCAGACTCTTTCCCAGCCCCATGCCACCTACATCCCATCCCCATGCTCACCCCACCTTTGGCCCGACCCCAGCCCCATACCATCCCCCAGACCCTTTCCCAGTCACATGCTACCCCCCCATCCCATCCCAACCCATTTCCATGCTGCCCCCCCTCCTCAGCCCCGATCCCAACCCCCCCTCCCCCCCGATGCTTTCCTCACCAGGCACACTTCCACCCACCCAAAGGGCAGCATGGGGGATGCTGAGAGTCCCATCTCAGCCCACAGTCTTCTGGGCTCACTGTGCACTGTCTCCTAAAGTCCCAGCCTTGAGCTGGGACAGCCACATGGGGACTTCTCCCTCCCCACCCATAGGTGGGAATAGGCTGCTGCCACCCATGTCCTGCCTGCTCCTAACTCTGAGCCAGGAGCAGGCTGCAGCTGTTCATGTCTGGGCTTGGAGCCAGGAGCCAGACTGCAACCACCTGTGTCTTGCCTGATCTCACCTTGCAGCCAGGAGGTAGCCGCCTGTACCCAGGCTGGGAGGCAGGAGCCAGATGGCAGCCACCCACACCTCACCATCTCCTCCAGTCCCAACTACAAGCCAGGCAGCAGCTGTAGGCTGTTGCAAGCTGACTCCTGACAGTGAGCTGGGGCATGGACAAATGGAGCCAGCCTCCTGGCTCCATGCAAGGATAAGGCAAGATGGGGGTAGCTACTGCCCCGCACCCAGCTCGCAGCCAGGGTGCAGGCAGTTGGAGCTAAGAGCTGGAACTGGGGCTGCAGCCTGCTACCAGCTGTGACTGGGGAGTGAAGAAGGCCCCATGGCTAGAGCTCTGCAAATCCATGGTTATCCGCATTATATCCGCAAAAATCCGCATCCGCAGATACAATGTGGGTATCCGCAGACCATTTCTTGCAAATGCAGGTCGGATAGAGATCCACATATTTTTATCTGTGCAGAGCTAGAGCCCTTCAAATATGCGGATATCCGTGGATACCCGCATTATATCTGCATCAGCGGGTACAACACGGATATCCGCAGACCATTTCCTGCAGAAAGCAGATCAGATGCGGATCCACATATTTGTATCCGCACACAGCTCTACCCATGGCTGCCCTGGCTCCCGACTGGATCAGGAGTGGGGGCCCACCCCTTGCTTGCAGGGCTTCTTGTCAATTTCACTGAATTGACAAACCAGTAAAGCTGACAAGTATGACAGCTCCTCCCCCACTCTAAGGGGATACCATGTCTACACACCGATACTACGTTGCCCTAGCTCCACCAAAAGCTGACTTTTGTCCACAAAACGCTCTAGTGTAGATCAAGCCTCAGTCTCTATTGTTCAGGAAAGGGATGAGAAGTGAGAGTCACTACATTACCGTAATGATTTACCAGTTTTTCCTCCATCTTTCCACTCTTTAATTAATACTAATCTCCTTGAAAATACTTCTGAAGTAAAGTCAGAGTCGTTATGTACATTTTAGAGCACTTAAACCTCTTCCTTAAAACCAGAAATTTTGGTCTCAGAACAAAGATTTCCAAAAAAGCCTCTGCGGAATACAAGCAGGAATATGGAACATTCAAAACATTCTTTATAAGCTGCCATGAGTAGGAATTGAATGTGTGTATAGTTCAAAACCCCAGAATGTATCCTTAAGCCCACCCAATTACTGACACAACAGATTTCCTGTAAACCCTCTAAGCTTGCTTCAGAGCCCCACTTATTGCTCCTGAGGGAATTCTTCACCAAAAAATTAAAAACTCTGCATATTTTATTTGTCAAAATAACACAATGTAATCATGCTATTTTCAATTATTTTGGTAATTTATTTCAAAATGCCTGTCAGGAACTACGTAACAATACAGACCACAAAAAAGATTCAGGAAATTTTTTTTTGACAGATTCCTTACAAGGCATATTAGTGTAGCTATGTGGGTCAAACACAGAAGACTTTATGGCTATGTCTACATGACAAAGAAAAAGCCCCTGCCAGTTGACAGGCTCGTGGGACCTGGGCTGTGGTGCTGTTTCAGTGCTGTGCAGATTTCTGGGTTCCAAGCTCTGGGACCCTCCACCTTGCAAGGTCTTATATCCCATGCTCCAGCAATAAGACAGAAAGATCCTGGTGTCAGGGCACTTCAACAGCGAGTAAATTCACATGCCCACCCAGTCCTGCCCCTCAATCCAGGTGTGGGGCAAATTGGCTCAACCCAGCAGAATCCAAGTATGGAATGGCTTTGAGCAGGGGATCCAGGTGAAGATGGCTAGAGCTTAGCAAGGGGGTTTGGCTGCAGGGTGCTGGGGCTCTGCAGGGGTGGGGGTCTGAGTGCAGAGGACTCAGCGGGGGGGGGGGGGGGGCTGTGTGCTGAGGCTTAGTATTGGGGGTCTGGAAGCAGGGGCTGGAGCTCAATGGAAAGGTGCAGTCTGGGTATATGGTGGGATCCATATGCAAAGGGGATCAACAACCCATACAGTGACCCCTTCCCCTGCAGCTGAGAAGCAATGGGGGCAGGAAGCAGGAGGGGTGGGGTGCTTTCTGAAGCAGGGGGAGGTTCCCATGGGTGAGTATGACACAGCTCCAGGAGATGCAAGAGAGCCACAACCCAGCCAGGACTAGTAACTGGACCTGCTAGGGTACTCCAATCCTGCCCCACCTCATTATTTACATCTCTGCCAGCTGCCGAAACCAAGGTGCCCAGGCTACTAGAGAGGGGTGCATGACCACGCTCGTAGCTTCCCTTTGCTTCCTTTCTGCAGGGAAGCTTAGCTCCAGGCTCAGAAGGAATTCTTAACCCTCAATGCTTCCCCAAATGCCAGTGAGTGCCCTGCACCTTGGAACACCCTTACCTACACGATCGCTTATAAGATAGAGAAAATGTCAACAGTACAACACAGCATGTGGATTTTAGGCCTTTAGCACAAGCTCCCCTGCAGCTAAGACAGCAAGGTGGAAGCTGGAATATGCAGGGAGTGGCTGGAGTGTGTTGGTGGGAACCATTGGGGGAGGGGAATGGGTGGCCCTGGGATAGGTGGGGTGAGATTGGTTGGTGACAACGATGCAGTGTGTAGGCAGGAACCATTGGGGCAGGGAAGAGAAGGCCCCCAGTTAGGTGGGGTGGGATTGGCTGGTGACAAGGGCTGGCTGTTGGTTTGTGTGAGGTGGGGGGGTGTTGGCAGGAATGGTAGGGGGAGGGGAACGGGTGGTCCCTGGGGTAGGTGGGGTAGGGTTAGGGGAATGGTAGGGGGAGGGGAACGGGTGGTAGGTGGGGGAGGATTAGGGGTATGGTGGGGGAGGGGAACGGGGTGTAGGTGAGGTAGGTGGGGAATGGTGGGGGGGGTGGATGGTCCCTGGGGTAGGGTTAGGGGAATGGTGGGGAGGGGAACGGGTGGTGCCCGGGCAGGTGCGGCGGGACCAGCTCTGTGTCCGGCCGAGGGGTCCCATGTGGGGCGGGGAGGGAGGTTGCGGCCAGCGCCGCACGCCGACCCATGAGGGAGGCCAGGCCCGAGGCTGGGGCCCGCACCGGAAAGCCGCGGTCGGGCAAGCGGCGGGGCTCGGGGCCCCCGTGAGTGGGGGCCAGAAAGGCGGAGCCGCCCTGCGCCAGGCGGAGAGGAGAGGAGAGCCGAGCCGGGCCGGGCCGGGCCAAGCCGGGCCATCCGAGCGGAGCAGCGGCCGAGTCAGCTCCCAGCAGCGCCCCTCACTCACCGCCCTGTCCCGCGCCGCTCCCCGTCCCCGCCGGCCCGGGCCCATATGGGAACCGCGAGCCGCTGCTAAGCAATGGCCACAGCGCAGCGCAGCGCAGCCTCGATCTCGCCCGGCCAGTGAGTGACGCCTCCCGGTGCAGGACGGCCCCGCTGACACCATAGAGCGGAGCGCAGAGAGCCCGGCCCCGCCCGCCGGGCCGGAGGGGAACTGCAGGTTCTATGGTCTGGGCGGGGCCAGAGGAGTCTCCGCCCCCGCCCCGCGCCACGGGGTCGCCGGTGAGGGACACAGGACTCGGTAACTACACGGCGGGCTGGAGTGGGCGGGTCCGGGGACGGGTCGGCTGTGTAGGGGGAGTCGGGGGCGGGGAACGGGGGTCCCCGGGGTAGGTGGGGGGGTTGGTGATGAGGGAGGGGACCATCGGGGAGGGGAACAGGGATCCCCGGGGTAGGTGGGAGGAAGAGTAGAGCCACTACACCCCTTCCCCCACCAGCATCTCCAAAAAGCAGGCGTCATGTGCCACCCATGCAGGCCAGAAAGTCTAATGTCCAGGCAGATTGGTTGAAACTACAATAAAGAACAGAATTATCAGACATAAATAAAAGTATGTTGGGAAAGAGGCAATATTGCCAGGATGGGATTTGTGGCTTGTGGGGATTGGTGGGTGGTGACTATGACTAGGGCATGATATGGTGGTGTGGAGAGTTGGGAAAAAACACTTACCAGGGCAGTTTGTAGAAGTTTTTGGAGAGAGAATGATGGCTGCAGTGGTTAGATGAGGCTGGCAAATGGTGGCTAGGTTGGGGGGGTGGATTTGGAGGTCTTGGTTTATGGGGTGGACAGTAGCAGCGGTGTCTAGGCCAGGGTGGGTGATCTGTTGCTTAGAGAGTTGAAGGTGGCAGCGTTAGGGCAGAGTGTGGTGTGAGCAGTGGTCATCCATGGGAGCATATGCACTGATAGGTGAATTAACTTTTCACATGTTTGCTTTTGTGGGTTTCTGTCAAGGTGCGGGCTGGCCTAAACAAAAGTCTTTATGTGTGTTTGTGACGTGCTGCGCCTCCCGCCCCACACCTATAATGTATCTTCTGTTCACCCTTTCAACGTATTTGTGTGGTTTAATGCGAAGCGTATCGTGTCAGGTGTCTTTTGAACGATCATGGCCTGCTCTGCATTATTGTTATGGTGTCATGTTTCCTGCAGCTCTATACATGTGTACAGATATGAAACATGTCGCCAAGTTCCAAAGGGGTAGCCATGTTAGTCTATTGCAGAAAAACAAACAGAGTCCTGTGGCACTTTTAAAGACTAACAGATTTATTTATCGCTTGAGCTTTCATGGGAGAAAATCCCATACCGGAAACCACACCTCTCGCCAATTGGCCCTGCAGCCCCTGGGGGTAGACCAACCAGAGCGGGACCAGGGCCCCAGGCAGTGGGGGTCTGCGGTGGGGGGAGCGACCTGCTAGCAGAAGATCAAATGGACCACAGTCTAATCCAGTATGGAAGTTCTTATGTTTCTGTGTGTATTATGTATGTAGGTTTCTTGTGGGAAGTATCACCTGGTCTTGCTGAGATCCCCTTTTGCCAATTGCTGTTCACCCTGTGACTGATCTCTGCCCACCTCTCGGAGCCTGTGACGTAGAGGAGTAGAGCGGGTGACAGCCATGTCGTGCTGGCATGTCACCTCCTGCTGTTTTGCCTCTTCTGCCAGTGATGCTATGAGAATGCTGATAATAAAAGGAGACACCTGAGCTGTGGTTGGTAGCTGCACAGGGAGGTACCCATAATTGATCCACCACACTGGTTTGTTGAGGAGGGACTGAGCCGTGCAGGGCTTCCCCAAGAGAGCCCTGGGAATTGAGTACAGTAAGAAGAAACTGCCCCATTTCTGGAGGTTTCAAGTCATCTTTCCAGCAAGAGGGGCACTCTATATGTGCATGCTACGAGAGCAGGGGGGCATTTGTGCCATGAGGAAAGATGCTATTCATATATGAGTGCACAAGCACACAAGAAGGGAGCGGGACACTGTGTGCAAGTGGATTTTACGCTATGAACTGAAATCCCTCTTCAGTTGAGGCATTTATACAGACCACATGGGTGGGGGATATTTTCTGATCTGCAGAGGCCCACCCTGCCCAGTATCCTTCCAGTCACTCTTTGAGTCCCCTGAGGCTCTGCATGACATTCATAGCTTGTAAAGAATGCTCAGCTCACCCCAAATAGCAGAAAACACATAGCAGAGCACCTCAGCCAGCTATGAAAGCCTCATGGTGCTCCCACCCCTGATAGGTCTGGGTTCCAGGAGCATAATAAAAAGTGCTTGCTGCAGCAGTTATCTGTAGTCCTCTGTATGAACTGAGAGGTGGACAGGCATGGCCCTACTTGACTTCACATTAGGAAGATCCAAAAGCTCTCAATGAGGGGGGAAGCTGTGCTGCTTCGTGAGGGAGAGGGGACAGTGGTGGGAAGTATCACGTCCTGGGTGAAGTACCTAAACTACAGTTTCAAATAAAGGTGAGTTCAAGAAGAGCTGTCGTACATGCTCATCCCTTTGCATATGGCTGACAGTGCCAGGAAAACTGCACTTCTGAGGCTTTTGGCACTGATTGCTCCTACTCCCAACTGTTAACCGTTGCATTCGAGCCCTTCAACTAGCCTGCACTTTGGGATGCCAGGAATGCCAGAAATGTTATGTGTCCCTGTAGTGTCTGGTCTGTCATTAGGCTCTGACCTTGACAAGCTTCTGGGTGCTACTACAATAATGTTGTTGCTGTCCAAAATATTTGGAACTCATGATATCTGTGACTCCTCTATCTCTGCCCAAGTGGATGGAGGCTCTGCTGTCCTATAGATTCCTGCTGAGTCTGCATCACACATCCTGACACAATGGAAAGAGTTGTGTCCAAGCTGCCAAACGTGGCATGGAACACAAGCTCCAGAAACTCTTATAGTAGAAAATGGCCCTTAATAATTATTTTGTTTGTTTTCCAATGAGATCATGGCCCTGCTGTCCTTGGTTTGTATCTGTTGTTGACTCTGTGCATGCATGCATGTGTGCGCGTTGCACTGGCTCTGGCCAGAACAATTGAAGTCTATTATATAAACTAACTGCTCCAGAAGACCACAGATTCAGTTCAGTGTCAAAGGCACTTGACCAGGCATGTTGCTGATGAACATGATCCCTTACTTAATGTCTGCAGTCACACTAGCACGTTTTCCCATGATAATGGATGTGGCTCAGTGAGTGGCGAGATATTCTGCTCCCGCACACCAGACAGAGATATCCTCCCTGTGATACCCTTTTTTTTTTTATGCTGATACAAATAAGTATCACCCCTCTGATGTCGTTAGTTACCACCTTTTACCTTGTACATATAGGATTGATCAAAACGTCTCTATTCATCACCCTGTCATCTTGACCTTAGCTTTAGGAGCGATCAGTGTGTCCCTACATCATCTTCAGGGACTGTATTTACACCATAACCTGATATCATGTGGTGATGTTCCACTCCCAGAATTTGGTCTGGTGTGCTGCTGTGCCTCCGCTATTGCCCACTCCTAGATCCTGACTTATCGCATTTTAAGTGTACCCACACTGCTGGGTTAGTCCACACCAGCCTCTTGCGTGTAATTGGTCCCAGATAGTGGGTATGTGCTCTCTGGCCACTCAGGGTACAGTCCCCCAGTGAGTTCACCTGCCCCCAGATACCACAGTGGGAACTGCTGTCCTGCAGTGATCAGGACCCTTTTCCAATTACTGTAGGCTAATAGACTGTAGTTCACCAGTTTTTCAGAGAAACTGGAATGCCCCAGCGTGGTTTGTTTTCACTTTTTAAAGTTTACGCAGCTTTAGATAAAACAAACATTAGTGTATTGATTAGAACATGATTTTAAGTGAGTATATAGCAAATTTAATGCACAATCAATAAATCAGTCAGGAGTTATCACGAGCATATAAAAATATAGGACACATTCTAACCTAAAATTCACTGTTTAATCTTGTTTTCTAGTTTACCCGCATAATTGGCCTGACCTGTGATGGTTTTCAGCCAGTCTTTGTCCTTCTGACCATCTAGGTAGGTTCAGTCCCTTGGAGTTGTTTCAAGATGGAGATTTGTAACCCATATGCCTGAAAAGGCTATCTCTGAGAGACCTGCTGAGGGTGGGTTACTGTTGTTGGGCAGATTAGTGACCCACAACTGGAAACAACTGGAAACTTCCAGTAGCAGGGAGTGGTAGCAATTTGAGCATGCTCCACAGTGTACCCTGCTGGTGTGATCAGTCAGATGACTGGAGAGCAGCAGCCTGAGCAGACAGCAGGCAGGAGCTGCCTTGAAAGGAGACCATGTGCTCAGTGTTCTGGAGAGGAGCTGAGCCAGGAGTGAACAAGATGTTTTCTCCATGTAAAGGAGTCATTTGCAACAGACCTTGCAGACATGCATATGGGACTGAGGGCTGGTTGCAGAGGAGAAGAGAGAGCCTGCATGTAATGCTACAGAGGATCCCAGCAAAGAAAGAAGAGGACAGCTATTTCTTGCCACTCAGGCTTCCACACTGGAACAGAGACTGTAGCTGAGAGTTGGGTGAACTCCACACAGACTTTGGGACTCTTGGGTATCTTTCATGCAAGGGATTGTTCTTGGTTAATTGTAGTTTGTTTTCTTAGGATAAGGTTCATTTAGTTAGTAGTTAATAAAGTTCATTGTTATGTTTGTTTTAGTAGTATTTTAATGTGTGAGTGTAGCTCTGAGCAAGCTTCGCCATGAGTCCTGTACAGACTGGATCCTGGGTCTCCAGCTGCTTTCCCCATAGGGGTTGGGTTTGATTTCTGTGGGGCACTGGAGAAGGGCAATTTAATGAATTTAGCCCACCCAAAGGTTACAGATTCTCTGGTGAAATGCCCACTCCCCATTCCCAGTATGACTGTTTGTTCCTTTTCAAACCCCCTTTTGTCAGGTAATGTTCAGGCTTAAGCTGTCCCATTCACACTTTCCTTCCCCCACAGCAGAGTTATAGCAGCACGGACACCAAGCACAGAGGTTGCCCATTGATTCACTCACACACAAGAAGGGGATCCAGTGGGTCACGAGGGTCACCTGTGCACCCTTGCTTTCAAAGCCTTGGAGGGGCTTTGGGGCAGCTGCACACAGATTAGTTTTAGACCTGGTCACCGGCTTATAATTTCATCACACACACTCTCTAACACAACATTATAATTAATAAAAATAAGAGCATTTATAAGCACACACACAGAGAAGCAGAAATGCTAGCACAATTATATCCAAAGCAAATCCTATACTTCCCCCTATTCCTACATCAACTCCAAACCCAAGGCTGACGCAGCTTTTGTTCATTTATGTAAGCGTCTCAGCATAAAGCCGGGAAAACCTTAAAACTTTTTGTGTTACTTTTTGCTTAGAAGCCAGTCACTACTCTGGGCTCCTTTCACTTTATTACCTTTCCTTTGGTTATCAGATGGCTGGTATGATCTTCCCGTTAGCTGGCCAGGCCTCCGAGGTTTCTTTCACCCGATCCACGTCCCACTGGGCCGGATGGGAAATACTCACGGGGGTCGATCAAATCCCCAGAGCCTTCTGCCTCAGAGTTAACTGAGACAAAATAACTCTGAATTCCTCCCCTCCCCACAAGCCTCCTTTTATTGCCCAAAAGATCGCAGTGATGTGTTGTTTTTTACTCCTAAGGTCCAGCTGTTTTTCTCATTGTCAGAAGGCCTCTCTGACCCCCCTCCTCTCTCTGTGGTTATCTAGCCAGAGGGCTGGGGGTCTGTTAAGCTCCCCCTCCTCTCTGTAGCTAGTTTAACCTGCACTCTGTTTGCACGTTTGTAACGGTCAGTCAGCTTTATCTAATTTAACAGTTTTATGGCCTCTCCCATCTCTATGCTCTTTGACTCTTTCTTTTCCTCTCTCTTCAAGTCTCTGATGCTATGTCATACACTCCCCTGCATTTAATTTCCTCCCACTCTGTAACTTTCCTATCTTCAAAGCGTCTGACGAAGTGGGATTTTCTCCCACGAAAGCTCATGCGATAAATAAATCTGTTAGTCTTTAAAAGTGCCACAGGACTCTGTTGTCTAAGTGAACTAGGTTTGTTTAGTCAGCAGAAGAGAAGAGCGAGGGGGAATTTGATAGTGGCCTTTAACTACCTAAAGTTGGGTTCCAGGGAGGATAGAGCTATGCTGTTCTCAGTGGTGGCAGATAATGGAACAAGGAGAAATGGTCTGAAGTTGCAATGGGGAAGGTCTATGTTGGATATTAGGGGAAAAAAATTCATTTCATTAAGGGGGTGGGATAGCACTGGACTGAGTTAGCTAGGGAGGTGGTGGAATTTCCATCCATAGAGGTTTTTAAGGTCTGCCTTGAAAAAGCCCTGGCCGGGATGGTTTCGATAAGGGTGGTCCTGCTTTGAGCATAGGATTGGACTAGATGACTTCTGTGACCGGGGCCTCCTGGGATAATCTCTTGGACATGCAAAAATCAGGGCAAGCTGCAAAACCAGGAGCCAAACTCCCCAAACGCTGATGGGTGGTACTTAAACCAGTCTCCCTATCAGTCACAACTAGGTTTCTGGTTCCCCACACCGGGTACCATAGAAACAGCCCCTTTATTGCACTCCAGCTCCTCTGGCTCCCACCTAGCCTCACAGTCCCTTAAAGATATAGGTTCTCCTGACCCCCAAAGGGCCAGCCACATCACACAGAACAATATAGGCTTGGATCTCACCCAAAATACCACATCAATAGCCAATCCTTTAGTAACTACAACTAAAGGTTTAATATAAAAAGAAAAGACACAAAATATGAGAGATGTCAAAGTGAATCACATACATACAAATGATTTAGAGTCCATGTAAAGCAGTCTGCAGGTTTGTTTCTCAGGGGTTTGCAGGCTTGTTCCTCTGGTAAACACCCAGCACCCGGGTGGGTCTCAGTCCTTTGTCCAGTCGCAGAGGAATAGTTCCAGAGATGGGTATTGGCTGTAGGCTGGGGACTTGAGACAAGATGGAGTCGGGGCTGCTGCCTTTTATCACCTCTGGCCTTCTCCATGCTGTGGAGTTCTATCCAATCAAAATGGAGTTGAGTCACATGTTCAAGTCCTAATGGCTCAACAGGTTTCTCCCTGGGCCTGTTGAACCTGGGGGTTTCCTTAATGGGCCATTAAAGAGACACTGGTTGTACACAGCCCATCTTAGGAGCATCCCAGAATCACACAGGTCGAAATATAGATCATAGAATCATAAAATAATAGGGATGGAAGGGACCTCATGAGGTCATCTAGTCCAACCCCCTGCTAAAAAGCAGGACCACTCCCACTAAATCACCCCAGCCAGGGTTTTGTCTAACCGGGCCTTAAAAATCTCCAAAGATGGAGATTCTACCACCTCCCTAGGTAACCCATTCCAATGCTTCACCACCCTCCTAGTGAGAAAGTTTTTCCTAATATCCAACCTTGACCTCCCCAGCTGTAATTTGAAACCATTGCTCCTTGTTCTGTCCTCTGTTACCATCGAGAACAGCCTACCTTCCTCTTCTTTGGAGCATCCCTTCAAGTAGTTGAAGGTTGCTATCAAATCTCCCCTCAGTCTTCTCTTCTGTAGACTAAATAAGCCTAGTTCCTTCAGTCTCTCCTTATAAGTCATGTGCCCCAGCCCCCTAATCATTTTTGTTGCCCTCCGCTGGACTCTTTCTAATTTGTCCACATCCTTTCTGTAGTGGGGAGCCCAAAACTGGACACAGTATTCCAGATGCGGCCTGACCAGTGTCGAATAGAGGGGAATTATCGCATCCCTCGATCTGCTGGCAATACTCCTACTGATGCAGCCTAATATGCCATTGGCCTTTTTGGCAACAAGGGCACACTGTTGGCTCATATTCATCTTCCCATCCACCATAACCCCCAGGTCCTTTTCTACAGCGCTGCTACTTAGCTGATCAGTCCCCAGCCAGTAGCAGTGCATGAGATTTTTTCGTCCTAAGTGCAGGACTTTGTACTTGTCTTTGTTGAACCTCATGAGGTTTCTTTTGGCCCAGTGTTCCAATTTGTCCAAGTGTCCCTGGATCCTGTCCCTCCCCTCCAGAGTATCTACCATTCCCCCCAACTTGGTGTCATCCACGAACTTACTAAGCACGCAGTCTATTCCATCATCAAGATCATTAATGAAGATGTTGAATAGAACTGGCCCCAGGACCAACCCCTGGGGCACTCCACTCGTTACCAGACATCGAGCCATTGATTCCTACCCGCTGAGCCCGTCGATCTAGCCAGTTTTCGATTCACCTTACGGACCACTCTTCATCATCTGGACCCACAGTAAGGATGCCCTTGAAGATTTCCATAGAGATTTCAAGAATTTCCACTCCACAATCAAACGCCACACAAGAGATCCACTTTCTGGACACTACAGTACAAAGTAGTGATGGACTCATAAAGACCACCCTATACCGAAGTCCTGCTGATCACTATAGTTACCTATATCCCTCAAGCTTTCATTCAAGACACACTATACGAACCATTGTCTACAATCAAGCCCTAAGATATAACCGCATTTGCTCTGATCCTTCTGACAGAGACAGGCACCTTCAGGATCTCTATCAAGCATTCTTAAAACTATAGTACCCACCCGCAGAAGTGAAGAAACAGATTGACAGAGCCAGACAGGTATCCAGAAGTCAACTACTACAGGAGAAGCCGAAGGAAAAAAATAACAGAATGCCATTGGTCACTACCTACAACCCCCAAGTCAGACCTCTTCATCACATCATCAAATATCTACAGCCTGTTCTACAGGACGATCCCTCACTCTCTCAAGCCTTGGGAAACAAACCTCTCCTCGCTTCCAGACAGCCCCCCCAACCTTAAAAGGATACTCAGCAGCAACTGCAGATCAAACAACAGAAACATTAAAGCAGGAACATATCACTGCAACAGACCACACCACCAACTTTGCCCTCATATCTACACTAAAGACACCATCACAGAACCAAATCAAGCCACCTGCTCCATCAAGGGTTCATTCACCTGCTCATCCCCCAATGTGATTTATGCCATCATGTGCCGGAAATGCCCTTCTACCTTGTATATTGGACAAACAGGACAGTCTTTGCGCAAAAGAATAAATGGACACAAATCTGACATCAGAAATTGCAACACTCAAAAACCAATAGGGGAATACTTCAATCTCTCTGCTCACTCCATTGACAACTTGCTAATAGCTGTGTTGAAACAGATGAATAACAAATCGCAGCTTCAAAGAGAAACTGCAGAACTCAAATTTATATGCAATTTGACTCAGTTACCTTAGGATGAAACAGGGACTAGGGATTTTTTTCTCATTACAACAGGTGATTTGACCTCACCTTCCTCTATGTGCTGTTCCCCAGTGTTTGAATCCTAACATCTATTTTGATTTGCTGTTACAGCCTGACCTGATCCTATGTCATACACTTCCCTGCATTTAATTTCCTCCTATTCTGTACGTTTCCCATCTTCAAAGCGTCTGACATAGTGGGATGTCATGTGACGAAAACTCATGCAATAAATAAATCTGTTAGTCTTTAAAAGTGCCACAGGACTCTGTTTGTTTTTCTGCAATAGACTGACACGGCTAACCCTTTGGAACACAGTCTCTTTTGTTATACAAAGACATAGTTTTAGAGGGTAGCCATCAGTCTAGTTCAGGAAAACAAATAAGGAGTCCTGTTGCATTAAAGACTAGCAAATTTATTTATCTTATGAGCTTTTGTGGGCTCAATCCCCCTTCATCAGATGAATGAAATGGAAAATATAGCATGTAAACTGTAAATATATAGATACAGAGAAGGGTGGGTGGAAGGCAGATGCCCCAGCCCTCCTAAAGGGTGGGTGCCTGGCCTCTTTCTCTCCCACAGTCTTGGCCCCTCGGGTGGGGCAGGCAGGCCCAGACCGTCTCTGGCCCCCTTGGGTGGAAGACTCAGAGTAGGCAGACAGTTCTAGTGAGATTCCGGAAGTGGGAGGAGGGGAAAGGGGACGCAGGCCCACCCAACTCCACTGTGTCCCAGCCCAGGTCCCTATCTGTGGCAGAGGGGTCCACCACAGAGCCGGCAGGGTTCCTACCACAACACATCTCAGTTCCTGGCCCGACTGACTCAGGACTGGGCTCTAAGTCCCCTGGGCCACTGCCTGTTCCCACCCCTGGTGGCACCTGCTCTGGACTCTCGTCGTTGGCCTCCTCAGGGGTAAGTTACAAAACCTCTTGGTGGCGTCGAGAGATGGGAGGTTCAGCAGCTCAGCTGAGTTGTCAGCGGAGGGCAATTCCTCCAGGTCACAGCCTGCCAGGGTTGGACTGTCCTCGCTGGCAAGGAGCAGCTCTTCTAGGTCACAGGTCCCCGCCTGGGACGCTGGGTCTGGAGGCTCCTCTGGCTTCCAGGGTGTTGGCAGCTCCAGGAAGTCCTCTGGGTTCCCAGAATGGGGCAGCGGCCACCGGGCGTCCGTCGCAGACAGATCCAGGCAGCCATCAGGGCCCCAGGCCGCAGGTAGATTCTCGGCCGGGCAGTGGTAGGGCTGGTACTGTGAAAGGAGCAGAGGGACACCCTTCCCCTTCAGCTGTCTAACCCCAACTGAGCACTGGAGTTCCCTTTTATACTTCCTGTCCCACCCCCCCACCCCCGCTTCTGGCCTAATGGACAAGCTGCTTCTGGCTCCGCCCACCTAGGGGCGGGTTGGCACTTGCTGTCTATCTCCGAGGGGGGACACACTCCTTCACTACTGTGGGTCACAAGGTTAATTCAAACAGACATAGTGTTTGTGAGTGGGGAAATACTGCCTTTTAGAGGTGCCCTGCAGTGATGGTTAAGTTTTCTCAGATGACTGGCTAGAGGCTCAAGCTGGTTTGGTTTTGTATTGTTAAGAGGAACTCCTAGATATATTGAACCTGGCCCATGAGACTGCTGTCTTCATTTGACAGAAGGTTACACAACTACCATCCTGCTAGCAGGGCCACTGACTTTAAGGCTGTTTTGTGGTTATGGGAACCCATAAAGGGGTCATGGAGGAGCTGAGCTAAAGGAATTCCCTGCATCAGTCTTTGGTGTAGTGAATGTGGGGGAGATCCCCACATCTGCCATTCTTTGTAGGTGACAAATCTGAGGAACTGTCCCAGATTGAGGTGTCAATAGAGGAAGTTTTGGAGCAAATTGACAAATTAAACAGTTATGTCACTAGAACTAGATGGTATTCACCCAAGAATTGTGAAGGAACTCAAATATGAAACAGCAAAATTACTAACTGTGATATATAATCTGTTTCCTAAATCAGTCTCTGTGAGAGCCAATGGGTGCGTCTACACTTGTAAATTAAGTCGACTTAAGATGACTCTGCATCTATGTAACCTTCAGGTGGGCTAAAATTAATGCAATAGCCCTTCTCCAGTGCCTCACAGAAATCAACCCCAATCCCTGTGGAGAAAGCATCTGGAGACCAAGTATCCAGTCTGTAAGGGACTCACAGCAAAGATTGCTCAGTTACCCTCCAACATTAAAATACTACTGAAAACAAACCTAATGTCGATGACTCAAATCATCAGTCTTCAGACTCAGATTTCAAACCAAACATCCAGCTTTATTAAACTCTGCTGCAGCAGGGGGCTAGGGTATAAACTAGCCAGCCCGCCTTACCAGTAGCCCAGATGCTATATAAACTAAGGTGTTACATATTCATGGGTCATTTGAATATCTGCCCAGAGACAGCAAATTGCAACAAATTAGTAACAGAACATTACATAACTGAATCCAGAAGCCTCTTTTTCAGTGGAATCCATTTTGTTTTATAGAGAACTCCATTTTGTTTTATATAACAAGCCATAATAAGCACTCTGGTATATTTTCTTGGTCCCAACAATACCCAATCTCTTCCCATACCTTCTATGACATACTTAAATCTTCTTTTAACTTCCACAGTTCCCTTCTTTTGGCCAAGCTTACCATTAAGCTGAGGCCAACCTTTACATTTCTAATTCATTTAATCTTTCAAATTCTTCCTGTATCTTTAATTCTCTTTTCTGATCCTTCAATACCATTAATCTCTCTTCCACATACTGATTTCCCTCCAATCTTCTGGTTATTTTTCAAACACAACATTGAATAAACATTATAAAAATATAAACACACAATAAGAATATGATTATTAACACAATTCCATGAAGCACTTTTGACCCTAGAGCCCTGGACCAAGCCCAGATTCCCCAAGAGTCATCTTCTTGATGCAAAGATTTTACTGCATCATGAATTTTGTCTATTGCACTAGAGATCTGATTGTCATTGTCCGGTATGAAAGTGCAACACTCTTTCCCTATAACAGCACATGTTCCTCCCTTAGTAGCCAAGATAAAATCTAAGGCCATGCGATTTTGGAGGGCCATTTGTCTGATGTAGCTTAGCTCTTCCTTGATGGCAATTAAAGCAGTTGTTGTATCATTAGCCACTTCTTCCAATACTAAGGCAATCTTGTGTATTTCTTTAATAGCATATCCCACACCAAGCGATGGAAACATAATACCCCAAAATCTCTGAACCTCAGTTGTAGTCTCTTCTGTCATCTAGGAAACAGTTCTTGTAGAGGTCCTGTGGTATGTCCAATCTCTGGAAGTAACGAAGCAAGATAACATACACCATTCCAGCCTACTGGCCAATGCTTATAAGCCTTGTCCCCACAGACCCAATACTGCCCTACCAAGGCAGTTTGCCCATATTTACAATACACCTGCTTGCAGACCTTACTTTTTGAGTATAATCCATGAAACCACCACATATACCAGTTCCAGGCAGGATCCTCAATTACCTTGGAACAGCTGGGAGTTTCCCCCAAGGAAGGATTCCCAGATACAGTACAACGAAAACAGGTTATGTTCTCAGGAAAAGGAGTATCTGTAACTCTAATATACTCAGAAACATTTCTGTTAACATCCTTCCAGGTGGCTTGGGGACCCCCACAAGGACCTGTCCATCTAGGATCTTTTGCCAGTATAGGAACTGGAATCATAGGGATGCCTCCCTGAGAATGAGTTGGTACATGGGAGCATACCCAGCAGTTGGATACATTTAAATCTTTAGTATATTGGACAAGAAACTTAAAAAAAACATTTGCAGGTGACATTATTATTATTATTATTATTAATATTATTAATGAACACAAGATAATTAAACAAAAGAATCCAATAAACTTCATGGTTTAGGGGACGAGGTAGATTTTGTAAACCGGAGCTTAAGATTCCCAATGGGCTTAGCAACCCAACAAGGATCAGCAGATGTTTTAACAGAAGGTTGTTTTTCCTGTTCCACTGCTTCGTCTACTTCTGGGTGTGGGGTACTGGTGCCACACCTGCGTTGCTCCCACTATGTTGTTTGTTCGTCTGCTTCTGGGGTTTTACCCCTGCGGTACTCCCCTGTTGGTGCAACGGTGGGTTTGCACTGTGAGGTGTGAATTCACAAGTTGAATCCTGATAGCTTGAGTGCTGTATGGGATGTCAACAGGACTTGGTAGGGTCCTTTCCACTTGGGCTCTAATGCTGATTTCCTAGAGAATGCTTTTACAAACACCCAGTCTCCTGGTTCCAGGGTATGACAGGCTTGATGTTCTGGCTCTGATGGAGTAGCAGCTTTAACCTGTAAATGCAAAGCTTTCAATTGCAAAAGCTATACAGTACTTTACCATAGATTCCTTAGCAAGAACTAAATCTGGAACAGGTATTGGTGAGGAAGGCAGTCTCATAGGTCTTCCCATTACGATCTCAAAGGGACTTAGACCATGTTTTCTCTGAGGTTGGGATCTAATGCTCATCAGTGCTAATGGTAGAGCATCCACCCAGTTTAAACCAGTCTCCTGACATATCTTTGCTAGCTTATTCTTTAAGACACCATTTCTTCGTTCTACTGCACCTGCACTCTGAGGATGATATGGGCAGTGCAAATGATGTTTTTTCTGCAGAAGCTTTGTGATTTCTTTCATCACTTTACTTGTAAAATGAGTTCCTCTGTCACTGGACAAAGTAGCAGGAATTCCCCAGGTTGGAATAATATGATTTAGTAGGGCTTTAACCACAGCCCAGGTATCTGCATGTCTGCATGGAAAGGCTTCTACCCAGCCAGAAAACAAACATGTCGTCAGAGGCTCCCGGTGTGGTGCTCTGCTCTCTCCAATGTTAGTATCACTCGGCTGCGTGCGTGTGTTCCCTGTAAGTGCTGCCCCAGCTCCTGCAGATAGCTGACACAGCAGACCCGAAGAGAACCCCCAATAACCACAGAGTCCAGTAAGGTACAAAGGCATGTCGACCAGGTTTATTGTCACGATGGATACAGTAGCAGTTCCCCTGGCGTGCTCTAAGACTCATCCAAAGGCACACTACGGATACTGACCCTAGGACAATGGACTCGGCTCAGTCAGTGGCGGGACTTTCCACTGCCCCCTAGGCCGGACCCCGAACACACCCCAGAAATACATTTTTATACACCTAGACAGACAACTTTCACAATGCTTCTGACGTATTAAGGTTCAACCCCTTAACGTAGTTAGGTGCCGCCTATTACCTTGTACATGTTGGTTCTAACTATCCATCATGTTCCTGTTACTGAGATGGGTCAGCCTGTTCTTCCTTATCTATGGAATGTTCCTGGGCGTCTTGGTACCTGGTTTATGGAATGTGCTTAGTTATGTTTCTGTAACATTTATCCTCTTCTTGCCAACTTTCCTGACATACCTTGGTTTAGGAATGTCTTGACATTACTTTGGTTTAGGCTAGAGGCCTTATACTGGGCCTGTAACTGCTAAGGGCCTTGTACTGGGCCTGTATCTACTACATTTCCCCATTTTTTGTTTTTTATGAGGAGGATGTTTACCCATCATCCTGGAAAAGCATAGCATATGGATGAAAGGTAACCCAGTGGGCTAAACACTGTGTTGTGGTTACCTTTTGTTCTCATCCCTATGCTCATGCCCCCATCTGCCCTAAAGTCTGCACATTCCCTCGTACGACTATTAGGCAGATTTTAGTATCCAATTATGTTTTTAGTCCCTTATACTGGGCCTGGGAATGTTAGGCCCGGGACCTTATGTTGGGGGGTGCTGGGGTACTAGGCACCAGTTATATTTTCCACACAAGGGCTTTATGAAAATATAGACTGCGTATACACTTAGGATATAAGGCAGTACTGAATATGCATATTACATATGTGAATATATGTGGAATATATATGAATATATGTTGAGTATATGTCATGAATATGAATCATATAAAATCAAATGAATATATACCTTAACTATAAATTTTCTTACCACACATACTATAACCTATATTTTATATGTAGTGATTATTTGGATATACCACAGCAGTATTAATTCTCAGTTCCATTCCCTTGTCAACTCGATTCTGCTTCCTAACTCTGCTTGTCAAACGGACTGTGAAGCAGCACATACCCACTAATATAATAATGGTCAGTGCCTGGACCCCCATGAGGAGTATGTTTAATGTGCGGACTACTGGATGTAATGTAACATCTTCTGGAATTGCCCACCAGGGTGTCTCCATTTCCTTTTCTACTGCATCAACTTCACTTGCTTGCTGTTGAATTAGATGTGCGATTGGTACTAGGGATTCCTTAGTCCTTTGAACCAAGGCATGTACATCTAGCTGTAGAGATTTTACGGGAGGAAACAGGTTAACCAACAAATTTGCTAAGTGTTCATGTATGGTGACTCTTGTAGTGATGGCTTTACTGTTTCTTGTGGGCCAAAAGGCATGGGCTCCTATTTGAATCGTGCTTGTTACAGGTACACAGAACCCAGCCTCGTTTCTGGGACAGATATTCCCATCAATGGAAACATTTTGGAATCCAATGGCACAAGCCATATCTTGAATTCGCAGCACTTCTGCAACCAACTCCTTTGATACCAGTCGGGCCCAGCCCCTTCTTGTAGCATTAACGTCAATCTTGGCATAGCACTCACACAACCACCATCCATTATGTTTTGTGCAACAAGCTTGATTAACCTCTGAGCCAGTTTCAGTTACCAAGCGCACAGTGGGGTAATGTTGGACATATGTGTTGTTTACCAATGTGCCTGCACTATTCGCGAAGTAAACCTTAACCGGCTCTTGCACCCACCTTGGCACTGCCATCATGAGGTGCACACTTCTGTCCTTCTTACCAGTTTCTTTTGGGATCCCATCAAACTTAGCAAACTGAAAAAAGACAGGTTTCATGTGGTTGATACCGTGTCCTTGTATTTGATTCATAATGGATGTTTGGTTCAGAATTCGTGGCCAAGTTTGAAGCTGTAACTGTAATAAACTTTGCTGCACAATTTCTATTATCCCACTGCCATAGGCTGCGCAGGCAACTGCCAGTGAAACGTTGTTGTTTTGTATGCTATTAATAAGGGACAAAATGGTGGTATTCAGGTGTTCAAATCCTTGAGCAATTAAATGCATGTTATCAATAGTGATTGCATGCTGATCAAGTAAGAGACTACTTACTCCTCCTCCAGTTTTGACTGCTTTCCCTAATCCATTGATTACAGTGTTAATTTTTAAATTGAGATTTTCAATGTCTGCCGAGTTCCATAAGGACATGCCAAGGCTAGATCCCCCTAGGGCTGTTCCCAATATATCCCGTTTGCCTCTAGACTGTTCCGAGATAAGTTGAGAGCCCTTCCAAATGTGTAACTGAGTTTGTATTTCTGAGTTAAACCAGTCCCTGTACTGTCTGGGACACTGTCTTGGCATGATCACACCTTCAAAATCCAATGTGAGTGGGACATACAACCAGCCGACATTCTCTACCATATATTCCATGGTGGGATGTAGAAAAATCCCGGAATCAGGCCAAGGTGACATAGCTGGGCATTCCATTAAAGGGTGCTGCCAAGGTGTCATTATACTGGTAGGTGTGGTGGAAGCAGGCGTTGAAGAAATGATTACAGTTAAATCCACCAGCATGTCTCCCTTTCCTGGTAATTTTTGGATCAAACACTCATAAATTCCAGCGTCGTCCTGAGTCAAATTTAGTATAAGCAGGGAGGCATCTCCCCAAGTTACATTTTTGCTTTTAAATTGAAACCTGCTGTTTATATGTTCTTTTCCTGTGGAACATTTACCTTGAATAGACAACAGAGTCCTGTGGCACTTTTAAAGACTAACAGATTTCTGTTGTCTTTCTACAATAGACTAACACGGCTACCCCTTTGGAATTTACCTTGAATAGGACATGGTCCATATGTTTGGCTGGCCACATACCACAGGATTATATATGAGTCCGTATTTGATAACTTCCTTTTCCATGTAATATCTAAAAATTCAGTGAATTGATCCTGTAATTCATACAGGCAACTTAATATAACAGACTGCCAAGCTATTCCTGACTTATTTGTTTCAGTGGACATTACTTTTAACGGTTCGATGTATGACATGGCCCGTGACTGATGTGACACCTGGTTTCCTGGTTTCCTTCTTTCGTCTACACTCTGCTCCTGTAACTGGGATATATTCCTTGGAGGTACATCTGTGGGAATTGGATGAGGATAGGCTGTAAGGTTAATAGATTTACAGTTATGAACATCAACAACTTTCCAGCAACATGCATACTCCCCCTGTGTCCCTTTACTTAAAGTCAGTCTCTTCTCAATTTTCCATCGCGCATTATCCAACTTCAGGTGTGGAAAGCGCTGGGTTTGGCTGCCGTTTTGGACCTTCCATTCCCACGCCATCTGAATTGGAAGGGGCAAAAGTCGAAAGATGTGTCCCACTTGTTGCTTGCCCTGAGTCTCGCAGATTAGCTTTAGCATAGTCCCAATAGGGTGCTGCTGAATTCGGAAATTCAGGTTTGCTGCTTTCCATCCATCAGCTGTGTCCGCTGTTTCGACCCAGAAGGATCTATGGACCACATGTGTTTGGTTGATTTTAACGACATCCACCGATCCCATTGAGTCATGGGCCAGTACCAAGACGCTTGCTAAACTCCACATCCACGACAATGGCATCTTCTCCTATAAGACACAAACAACAACACTCGCTTCTCTTTTTTTTTTTTTTTTTTTTTAAGTAAACTGACATCAGTTAAAACAGGCAACAATCTTTACAGCGGTCCCGCTGCACACTTTATTTACGTACAAATTTATGATATAATAATTTCTCATTGGCTATGTCGGGGTCACCAGTGTCATCAGAGGCTCCCGGTGTGGTGCTCTGCTCTCTCCAATGTTAGTATCACTCGGCTGCATGCGTGTGTTCCCTGTAAGTGCTGCCCCAGCTCCTGCAGATAGCTGACACAACAGACCCGATTATCCTTGGCACAACCCAGCGGCCGTCTGGGTGTCGCCAGAGAGAATCGGAGCCTATAGAACAACCTGATTTAAGCCAAATCTGCTTCTCTCCATCTGGTCCTTTGTCCTGCAAAGCAACCAGTTCTGGAGGTGAAGGTAATGATGCAGCTAATGTTGCCTCAGGCTCTGGAGGTCGTAAGGCAGCTGCTTTAGCCGCTGTGTCTGCAGCACGATTTCCAGCAGCCTCTTGAGTGTTGGCAGAGCTGTGACCTAAGGTTTTCACAATGGCCACTTTAGTAGGTAGAAGTATAACCTGCAAGAGTAGTGCAATATAAGGACCATTACGAATAGGAGTACAGTAGCTGTCATAAATCCTCTCTGTTGCCATAATGCTCCGTAATCATGTACCACTCCAAAAGCATACCTGGAATCAGTGTAAATGGTAACTGATTGGTCTTTTGCTAGATAGCAGGCATGAATTAAAGCTATCAATTCTGCTACTTGTGCAGAAGACACACCAGGCAATGGGGCAGATTCTAAAATCCCATGATCTGTTACAATGGCATAGCCTGAGACCAGTTTTCCATTTTGGCTCCTTAAACATGACCCATCAACATATAATATAAGATCAGGATTAGAGAGCGGAACATCCTGTAAATCAGGTCTAGGCCTCATTAAAATATCTACAGCCGCTAAACAGTCATGGGGTTCCCCATCAGCGGGTAAAGGGAGCAAAGCAGCTGGATTCAGAGTCGAACAGCGGGTCACAGTAATATGAGCAGCAGTTAACAATAATAGCTCATATTGTGCAAGAGGAACATTGGACAGGTATTGGGTTTTAGGACTCAGCAACAAAGCTTCTACTGAATGGGGGGACTTTTAAAATGAGGGGAGATTGCAAGACTAAATTTTCAGATTGTTGTACCAAACGAGCAGCAGCTGCCACAGACCTTAGGCAGGGTGGATATCCCTTTGCCACAGGATCCAGCCAGGTGCTAAAATAGGCCACTGGACGCTGCTCACCACCATGGTCTTGAGTTAATACCCCTAATGCACATCCTTCCTTTTCACAACAGTATAAAACAAAAGTCTTTGAATAATCAGGTAGTCCCAATTCAGGAGCTGTAGTAAGAGCTCTTTTTAAAGCAATGAATGCCTCTTCAGCTTCCTGAGTCCATGGAATTGGATCAGTCACTCCCTTATGTGTTAAGACCTGTAGGGGTTTGGCAACTTGGGCATAGTTGGTAATCCATTCTCTGCAAAATCCCACAGTACCCAGAAAAGCCTGAAGTTGCCTTTGGGTTGTAGGGCAAGGGAATTGAAGAACCACAGTCTTTCTCTGAGGTGTTATAGTTTTCTGTCCATGTGAAATTAGATGTCCCAAGTACTGTACCTCAGTTTGGCAGAATTGCAGCTTTTGCTTAGATACCTTATGTCCCTTGAGAGCTAAACTCTTTAACAAATATAGAGTATCTTTTGTACATGATGTTAAATCCATATTACATATAAGCAGGTCATCCATATATTGAAGCATAACAGATTCACAAGGAAAACCTAAATCTATGAGATCATTATGTAATGCTTGGGAAAATAAAGAGGGTGACTCACAGAACCCTTGGGGTAACAAATTCCAGCAGTACTGTTTAGAACCAAAGGTGAAAGCAAATAAATATCTACATGAAGGATGAATGGGTACACTGAAAAAAGCGCTACATAAATCAATTACAGAGAAATAAGTGGCATCTGTAGGTATATGATTTAGGATAACCGCAGGGTTAGCTACTACTGGAAAAGTTGACTCTACTATTTTATTAATAGCTCTCAAATCCTGTACGAACCGCCATGATTTCCCATCTGATTTTCGTACTGGCAGTATTGGCGTATTGCATGGACTCTGGCATTCAGATATCACCCCTTGTTGTAGCAGTGATTCTATAACTGGGGCAATACCTCGTTCTGCCTCAGGATGAGGCGTTCTATGGACAACTAACAGAAGTTTCCAGATCGTCGCAGGCCCTGGTTCTTATGGGTGATTTCAATTACCCTGACATCTGCTGGGAAGATAATACAGCAGTGCACAGGCAATCCAGAAAGTTTTTGGAGAATATTGAGGACAACTTCCTAGTACAAATGCTGGAGGAACCAACTAGGGGCCTTGCACCTCTAGACCTATTGCTCACAAACAGAGAAGAATTGATTGGGGAAGTAGAAGTAAATGGCAACCTGGGCAGCAGCGACCATGAAATAGTAGAGTTCAGGATCCTGATTAATGGAAGGAAGGAAAGAAGCAGAACACAAACACTGGACTTCAGAAAAGCAAATTTTGGCTCCCTTAGGGAGCTGATGGGCAGGGTCCCATGGGAGGCTGATCTGAAGGGGAAAGGTGTCCAAGACAGCTGGCTGTATTTTAAAGAAACCCTGTTAAAGGCACAGGAAGATAACATTCCGATGTGCAGAAAGAACAGCAAATGTGGACAGCGAGCAGCGTGGCTTAGCAGGGAACTCTGTGGGGAGCTGAAACATAAAAGGGAAGCTTACAAGAAGTGGAAGCTTGGACAGATGACAAGGGAGGTGTATAAAGATATTGCTCGGGACTGCAGGGATAAAATCAGAAAGGCCAAAGGACAATTGGAGTGGCAGCTAGCAAGAGATGTGAAGGATAACAGAAAGGGGTTCTATAAGTATATCAGCAACAAGAAAAGAATCAGAGGTGGTGTAGGTCCCCTACTGAATGGGGCAGGCATCCTCGTGGTGGATGATGCGGAAAAGGCTGAAGTACTCAATGCTTTTTTTACTTCAGTCTTCACAGGGAGGGCCAGCTCCCAGGCTACTACACGGGGTAATGCGGAATGGAGAGGAGAGCGGCCCTCAGTGATGGAAAGTCAGATTAGGGAACACTTAAAGAAATTGGATGTGCACAAGTCCATGGGGCCAGATGAACTGCATCCGATGGTGCTCAGGGAGTTGGCGGAAGTGATTGCAGAGCCGCTGGCCATTATCTTTGAGACCTCGTGGCGAACGGGGGAAGTCCCAGAGGATTGGAAAAAGGCAAATATAGTACCTCTCTTCAAGAAAGGAAAAAAGGAGGATCCGGGGAACTACAGATCCATCAGCCGCACCTCAATCCCTGGGAAGATCATGGAGCAGGTCCTCAAAGAATCCATCCTGAAACACTTGGAGGAAAATAGAGTGATCAGGAACAGTCAACATGGATTCACCAAGGGCAAATCGTGCCTGACCAACCTGATTCCCTTCTATGATGAGATGACTGGATTTGTGGATGAGGGAAGAGCCGTTGACGTGGTATACCTTGACTTTAGCAAGGCTTTTGATACGGTTTCCCACAACATTCTCGTCGACAAGTTAAGGAAGTATGGGTTGGACGAGTGGACCATAAGGTGGATCGAAAACTGGCTAGATCAACGGGCTCAGCGGGTAGGAATCAATGGCTCGATGTCTGGTTGGCAACCGGTAATGAGTGGAGTGCCCCAGGGGTCGGTCCTGGGGCTGGTTCTATTCAACATCTTCATTAATGATCTTGATGATGGAATAGACTGCGTGCTTAGTAAGTTCGCAGATGACACCAAGTTGGGGGGAATGGTAGATACTCTGGAGGGCAGGGACAGGATCCAGGGAGACTTGGACAAATTGGAACACTGGGCCAAAAGAAACCTCATGAGGTTCGACAAAGACAAGTGCAAAGTGCTGCACTTAGGACGAAAAAATCCCATGCACTGCTACAGGCTGGGGACCGATCGGCTAAGTAGCAGCGCTGTAGAAAAGGACCTGGGGGTTATGGTGGACGGGAAGATGAATATGAGCCAACAGTGTGCCCTTGTTGCCATAAAGGCCAATGGCATATTAGGCTGCATCAGTAGGAGTATTGCCAGCAGATCGAGGGATGGGATAATTCCCCTCTATTCGACACTGGTCAGGCTACATCTGGAATACTGTGTCCAGTTTTGGGCTCTGTGACGGGATGCACATCCGTGCACTGCTAGGACATGATCTGGGTAACTTTTCTGTTCTGTTTTGCAAAGTAATTGTGTGATTTGATGCCAAATGCACTATGCCAGAATCCTCTGTGAATGCTCAGAACATATGCCACGTGATTACCAGGGTGCCATGTTCTCTGCTGCGACGTGTATGTATAGATGTGAAGCATGTTACAGGGTTCAGACTGTCATGACTGTCTCTAGCACAGTGGCTGAAGATTTACATGTTAAAGGGAATGCTAATGCCCTCCCCTGCTCAGGTAGAAGTGAAAAGGATCTCACAACAGGACAGTGAGGGGAGGGGCTGTCAGCAGTTTGTTAAAACAAAGACACAGAGATTGTGAGGGGAGAGAAGCTGCAGGCTTTTGGCCGGGGAAGACACCATCTTGCAACCAACTTCAAGCAAGATCGGGGCCCTGCCTGAGAACAGGCAGAGAATGGCTGTAAAACATCAAACAGCCGAACACCATGCGCATAATCTTGGACTTTGAGGTCAGTTTAGGTAGAGATGTTAGAGTAGTATGCGGTTTGTACATTTTATTTGATAGTGGTCACTCCTGACTCATTTATAGTATGGTTCTGCCTTGATTGGGCATGCTCTCACTTGAAATCGGACTCTGATCAATAAAGTAGTAGTTGTTTCACCTAAAGCTGTGTGGTCTTTAGAGGGTGTGGATGTGGAAGTCTGGGCACAATCCACTTCTTTGTTAAGTGGACGGACTTGAGACTAAGGTGACTGGGAGTGGGTCCCAGTCCCTGTAGGGCAGCAGCTCCCAGGGTAGTGTCTGGGGCTCGGTGTGCTTGGTTGGGGACCAACGCCTGGGTGGCTAGTGGATTTACACCCACTGCCTGGGACCAATTACACGCTGGTGGCTGGTGTGGACTGACTCAGGAGTGAGTGGTCACCCAGCAAAGCAGGGTGAATTGGGGTTCAGGAGTGGGGTTCAAGTGGTCATAGCAGCACACCAGACTGGATTTGGGGAGCAGCCTGTCACAGGCTCCCCACTACAGAAAGGATGTGGATAAATTAGAAAGAGTCCAGCGGAGGGCAACAAAAATTATTAAGAACATAAGAACATAAGAAAGGCCGTACTGGGTCAGACCAGAGGTCCATCTAGCTCAGTATCTGTCTACCGACAGTGGCCAGTGCCCAGGTGCCCCAGAGGGAGTGAACCTAACAGGCAATGATCAAGTGATCACTCTCCTGCCATCCGTCTCCATCCTCTGATAAACAGAGGCTAGGGACACCATTCTTAACCCCTTTCTGGCTAATAGCCATTTATGGACTTAGCCACCATGAACTTATCCAGTTCCCTTTTAAATATTGTTATAGTCCCAGCCTTCACAACCTCCTCAGGTAAGGAGTTCCACAAGTTGACTGTGCGTTGTGTGAAGAAGAACTTCCTTTTATTTGTTTTGAACCTGCTACCTATCAGTTTCATTTGGTGACCCCTGGTTCTTGTATTATGGGAGTATTTAAACAACTTTTCCTTGTCCACTTTTTCCACATCAGTCATAATTTTATATACTTCTATCATGTCCCCCCTCAGTCTCCTCTTTTCCAAGCTGAAGAGGCCCAGCCTTTTCAATCGTTCCTCATACGAGGCACTCTCCAAACCCCTAATCATTTTAGTTGCCCTTTTCTGAACCTTTTCTAGTGCTAGAATATCTTTTTTGAGATGAGGAGACCACATCTGTACACAGTATTCGAGATGTGGGCGTACCATGGATTTATATAAGGGCAATAATACATTTGCAGTCTTATTTTCTATCCCCTTTTTAATGATCCCTAACATCCTGTTTGCTTTTTTGACCGCCTCCGCACACTGTACGGACATCTTCAGAGAACTATCCACAATGACTCCAAGATCTTTTTCTTGACTCGTTGTAGCCAGATTAGCCCCCATCATATTATAGGTATAGTTGGGGTTATTTTTTCCAATGTGCATTACTTTACACTTATCCACATTAAATTTCATTTGCCATTTGGATGCCCAATCACTTAGTTTTGTGAGATCTTTTTGAAGTTCTTCACAATCTGCTTTGGTCTTGACTATCTTGAGTAGTTTAGTATCGTCTGCAAACTTAGCTACCTCACTATTTACCCCTTTCTCCAGATCATTTATGAATAAATTGAATAGGACTGGTCCTAGGACTGACCCTTGGGGAACACCACTAGCTACCCATTTCCAATCTGAGAATTTACCATTTACTCCTACCCTTTGTTCCCTGTCTTTTAACCAGTTCTCAATCCATGAAAGGACCTTCCCTTTTATCCCATGACAACTTAACTTACATAACAGCCTTTGGTGAGGGACCTTGTCAAATGCTTTCTGGAAATCTAAGTACACTATGTCCACTGGATCCCCCCTGTCCACATGTTTGTTAACCCCTTCAAAGAACTCTAATAGATTAGTAAGACACGATTTCCCCTTACAGAAACCATGTTGGCTATTGCTCAACAGTTTATGTTTTTCTATGTGACTGACAATTTTATTCTTAACTATTGTTTCAACTAATTTGCCCGGTACCGACGTTAGACTTACCGGTCTGTAATTGCCGGGATCCCCTCTAGGGCCCTTTTTAAATATTGGCGTTACATTAGCCGACTTCCAGTCTTTGGGTACCGAAGCCATTTTAAGGGACAGGTTACAAATCTTAGTTAACAGTTCCGCGACTTCACATTTGAGTTCTTTCAGAACTCTTGGGTGAATGCCATCTGGTCCCGGTGACTTGTTAATGTTGAGTTTATCAATTAATTCCAAAACTTCCTCTAGTGACACTTCAATCTGTGACAGTTCCTCAGATCTGTCACCTACAAAAGCCGGCTCAGGTTTGGGAATCTCACTAACATCTTCAGCCGTAAAAACCGAAGCAAAGAATCCATTTAGTTTCTCCGCAATGACTCTATCATCTTTAAGCGCTCCTTTTGTATTATCATCATCAAGGGGCCCGACTGGTTGTTTGGCAGGCTTCCTGCTTCTGATATACTTAAAAAACAATTTGTTATTACCTTTGGAGTTTTTGGCTAGCCGTTCTTCAAACTCCTCTTTGGCTCTTCTTATTACACTCTTGCACTTAAGCTGGCACTGTTTGTGCACCTTTCTGTTTGCCTCACTAGGATTTGACTTCCACTTTTTAAAGGAAGTCTTTTTACCTCTCAGTGCTTCTTTTACATGGTTGGTGAGCCATGGTGGCTCTTTTTTGGTTTTTTTACAGTGTTTCTTAATTTGGGGTATACAGTGAAGTTGGGCCTCTATTATGGTGTCTTTAAAAAGCGCCCATGCAGTTTTCAGAGATTTCACTTTAGTCACTCTACCTTTTAGCTTTTGTTTAACTATCCCCCTCATTTTTGTATAGTTCCCCCTTTTGAAATTAAATGCCACAGTGTTGGGCTGTTGAGGTGTTCTTCCCCCCACAGGGATGGTGAATGCTATTGTATTATGGTCACTAGTTCCAAGCGGTCCTGCTACAGTTACCTCTCGGACCAGCTCCTGCGCTCCCCTCAGGATTAAATCTAGAGTTGCCTCTCCCCTTGTGGGTTCCCATACCAGCTGCTCCATGAAGCAGTCATTCAAAGTATCGAGAAATTTTATCTCTGCAATATGTCCTGAAGTGAAATGTTCCCAGTCAATATGGGGATAGTTGAAATCCCCCACCATTATTGGGTTTTTAAATTTGATAACCTGCCTAATTTCCCTTAGCATTTCATCATCGCTCTTACTATCCTGGTCAGGTGGCCGATAGTAGATCCCTAATGTTATATTGTCATGGAAGCATGAGATTTCTATCCATAGCGATTCTATGGAACAAGTGGATTCGCTTATGATTTTTACTTCATTTGAATCTACATTTTCTTTCACGTATAGTGCCACTCCTCCTCCCGTACGACCTGTTCTGTCCTTCCGATATATTTTGTACCCCGGAATGATTGTGTCCCACTGATTGCTCTCTGTCCACCAGGTTTCTGTGATGCCTATTATATCAATATTCTCCTTTACCACTAGGCACTCTAGTTCACCCATTTTATTATGTAGACTTCTAGCATTTGTGTATAAGCACTTTAAAAACTTGTCCCTGTTTATTTGTCTGCCCTTTTTTAATGTGCCAGATTCTTTGTCATGTGGCTGTTTATCATCGGATCCGGCCCCCTCACCATCCTTTTCTGTCCTCTGTTCCTGACTATAACTATAACTATAACCTGGAGATTCCCTCTCGTCAGACTCTCCCTTAAGAGAAGTCTGTGTCCGATCCAGCTGCTCCTCTGCAGCAGTCGGCTTTCCCCCATCCTCTAGTTTAAAAACTGCTCTACAACCTTTTTAATGTTTAGCGCCAGCAGTCTGGTTCCCTTTTGGTTTAGGTGGAGCCCATCCCTCCTGTATAGGCTCCCCCCATCCCAAAAGTTACCCCAGTTCCTAATGAACGTAAACCCCTCCTCTCTACACCATCGTCTCATCCACGCATTGAGACTCTGAATCTCTGCCTGCCTACCTGGCCCTAGGGGACTGGGGCACATGACTTATGAGGAGAGACTGAAGGAACTAGGCTTATTTAGTCTACAGAAAAGAAGACTAAGCGGAGATTTGATAGCAACCTTCAACTACTTGAAGGGGTGCTCCAAAGAAGAGGGAGGTAGGCTGTTCTCGATGGTAACAGAGACAGAACAAGGAGCAATGGTTTCAAATTACAGCTGGGGAGGTCAAGGTTGGATATTAGGAAAAACTTTCTCACTAGGAGGGTGGTGAAGCATTGGAATGGGTTACCTAGGGAGGTGGTAGAATCTCCATCTTTGGAGATTTTTAAGGCCCGGTTAGACAAAACCCTGGCTGAGGTGATTTAGTGGGAGTGGTCTTGCTTTTAGCAGGGGGTTGGACTAGATGACCTTGTGAGGTCCCTTCCATCTCTATTATTCTATGATTCTATGATTTAAGGGATACTGCTTAATCTGAGGTAAAACTTCACCAGGTTTAACAGAAATGTATACAGGTTTAGTATTCATGATTCCTACCTCAGTTGAATGAGTTGCCCACAATGAGTCTGGAACCTCTGATAATAAGATTTCTTGTTCAGAGGTTAGACTTAAAGCAATAGGAACAGCAACATTCAAGGTGTTTAACAGAGCTTCTGTTCCTAATACAGTTTCATTAGGCACCTCTAAAAAGACTGCCTCTTCTGTACAGTATATGGTACACCCAAGTTTGCATAACAAATCTCGTCCCAGTAAATTGACAGGAGATGTAGAACTTAATAAAAAAGCATGAAATTCTGATAAAGGTCCAATAGTAACTGGCAATGGCTCCGTGACAGGATGAGGGACAGGAACATTCGAGATACCAACAGCATTAACCAGTTTCCCAGATAATGGAGGATTAGGTAACACATCTGGTCTAATTGTTGACATGGTAGCACCAGTATCTATTAGGAATGGAGCCTCAATTTCACCAACCTTCAAAGTGAGCTCCTCTGCAGAGGATAAAGTAAGCAAGGGAGCACAGAGAGAAGGTTGTTCCCTGTCCCCAATTGGTTGTCAGTGTGGTGGTGGTGGAAACCAAGGAGTAGGATTTGCTCAATCCGTATCCGGTGGTCTCCTAGGACACATATTTTTCCAATGTCCTTTCTGTTTGCAAATATGACAGAGGTCTGTTGGCAATGGTTTCTTTTTCTGTCTAAATTGCCCTGGAGCCAGACCTCTGGCTGGACTGGTTCTCTGAAAATGGCTAATTTGAAGAGCTAAGAGCCGCTCAGTTTTCTTTTGATGACTACTCTCTAGAGTGCGAAAACAATGTTCAGCAACAGATGACAATTTGTCTAGGGTCTCAGTTTCATAGCCTATACATCTCTTTTTCAACAAATCTTTAACTGGATCTACCAAACCATCAACAAATGCGGCAGATAAAGCACCAGATCCTGCTTCTAGCGGATCAGCTATCCCTGAATCAACTTGTGGAACTCCTTACCTGAGGAGGTTGTGAAGGCTGGGACTATAACAATATTTAAAAGGGAACTGGATAAGTTCATGGTGGCTAAGTCCATAAATGGCTATTAGCCAGAAAGGGGTTAAGAATGGTGTCCCTAGCCTCTGTTTATCAGAGGATGGAGACGGATGGCAGGAGAGTGATCACTTGATCATTGCCTGTTAGGTTCACTCCCTCTGGGGCACCTGGGCACTGGCCACTGTCGGTAGACAGATACTGGGCTAGATGGACCTCTGGTCTGACCCAGTACGGCCTTTCTTATGTTCTTATGTTCTTATGAATACTGTCTGAACAAATGTGTCAGTCTTTCATGGTATTCAGCAACTGACTCATCTTTCTTCTGCTTGCATGATCTAATGAGGGGCCAATTGATCTTAGAAGGAAATGCCTTTGGGATAGCTTGTTTAATTCTTTCACATAAATCTTGGCAGTCCTGTACATATTGTGTAGATGGAGCCCCTTCACAAGTGGGATCACGAGTCCATCTAGCTTCCTTTTTCAACTTCTCTATCTGGGATTCAGTACATACCATACGGAGAAGTTGCAAAAGGTCTATAGGACTTGGAGTATAAGCCTGACACACCATAGAGAATTCCCTCTTAAACTTTTCAGGGTCTTCATTTATTTTTGGGAAATCTTTCGCTATGGCATGCAGCTCAGATCTAGTCCATGGTTTGTGGACATACATATCATGACTTGCCCCTGGGAATACATGGAGTGGTTCTTGCACTACCCCTGTTTGTTGCCCTGTATGGTGAGCAACTGGTGAAATATGAATACTTGTTTGAGTCTTTTTTATTTTAGGTTTCTGATTCTGTGCAGCAGAAACCATTAGCAAATCGTCCTCTTCATCTGATGTTGCTGCACCCTCGCTGGTTATACTAGGGAATTGAGAGGAAGCAGGCACTTTTTCTTTAGCTAATTTTTGTTGCTCTATGGAATTCCTAATAGAAATAGCCAGGGATTTGGTATGGCGTTTAGATGCCTCCTCATGCCATCTGAAAAATGCTAGCCATTGATTTTTTGAAATTTTGGTTTTACTTAACTCTAGAGTTTCCCTGAGATAACTAATCTTGAGGTGGTCAAAGGTACCATTTGGTGGAAATTGCATCCTAACATTCCTACGTGTAGCCTTATTCCATTCACTCAAATATTTACAACAATTAGACCCATAATGGTCATACATGAAGTGTGCAGGGGAACCAGAAGGAGGGACCGGTACCACCGATGACTGCCCACTGCCCATGCCTAGGCCTTACAGGGCGACCCTGATCCACCCAGGACCAGCTTTTGCCGTGGAAGCCCCCCAATAGACTCTTGGTGCAGGAGGAGCCTCAAATGAGTCAGCAGACATGCTTAGACTACCTTTAAACTCAAAAGTAATCCTCAAAAGGAAAAGTAATCCCAGCTAGTAGCTTCTGTGGGTCCCCAGATGGGGAGATTAAGGATCTCTGCCACCGTTCCTTAAGCCCCTGTAGCCACACCAATAATCCGTGCTGTAGTCTGGATGGTCGCTGAGTTAAGCACTCTACAGCCCAGATAGGCCCCGAGGGCTCTCTTTCATACAGACACAAAAGGGAAAAGGTGACGGGTTCATCAGGGCGATGCCCGGTGCCAAGAGTAAAAGGTTTTGCCCAATCCACTGCCCTTGCTTTCAGGACACTACCGGTCACAGTCGTGAAACTCGCAGTAGGCCTGGTGCGGCTACAGACGGAAAAGGGACTTCACTCATTCATCAGACACAAAAGACATTTGGGGTGACAAGGACAAGCCCTCCTTAGGTGCGTGTTACTCCGATCATTCCCCAGTAAGCTATGATGCCTTGGAATATCCACTTGCAAGCCACACCACCCAAAAACCTGAGTCAGCCATCTGTCCCAGACAAAACACCAACCTAAAATGGCATACTCACTCTTAGCCCACGTCCTTGACGTGCTTCAGAGTATACTTACAATGAAGGTGAGCGCTGAAACTTTTACCCCAAGATCCAGAAAAAATCAGGAACAGCAAAACAGCTCACAAATTAAAATAAATCAAAAAGGGGAAAGGGAAAAGCTGGATGTGAACCAACAGGTTCAGTCCCGTAGCTCTGCAACTTCACAGCTCAGCAGGGCGTCTCAGGCATGGGAAGTCACAAGAGAGTGAACTCACTTTATGCCGGCTGTATTGAGTTCCCAACCTAAGGTATCCTGGTACTCTGGAGTGGTTGAGGCGTTTGGGATTTTGGTGGAACCTCCAAAATTGTCGATGACTCAAATCATCAGTCTTCAGACTCAGATTTCAAACCAAACATCCAGCTTTATTAAACTCTGCTGCAGCAGGGGGCTAGGATCTGAACTAGCCAGCCCGCCTTACCAGTAGCCCAGTTGCTATATAAACTAAGGTGTTACATATTCATGGGTCATTTGAATATCTGCCCAGAGACAGCAAATTGCAACAAATTAGTAACAGAACATTACATAACTGAACCCAGAAGCCTCTGTCAGTGGAATCCATTTTGTTTTATAGAGAACTCCATTTTGTTTTATATAACAAGCCATAATAAGCACTCTGGTATATTTTCTTGGTCCCAACAATACACAATCTCTTTCCATACCTTCTACGACATACTCAAATCTTCTTTTAACTTCCACACTAACAATGAACTTTATTAACTACTAACTAAATGAACCTTATCCTAAGAAAACAAAATACAATTAACCAAGAACAATCCCTACACAAACCCCTTCATGACAGATACTCAAGAGTCCCAAAGTCCAGGTGGAGTTCACCCAACTCTCAGCTACTGTCTTTGTTCCAGTGTAGAGGCTTGAGTGGCAAGAAATAGCTGTCCTCTTCTTCTTTCTTTGCAGGAATCTTTTGTAGAATTCCACGCAGGCTTTTTCTTCTCCTTTGCAACCAGCCCTCAGTCCCATATGCATGTCGGCAAAATCTGTTGCAGATGACTCCATTAGAGGGAGAAAACATCTTGTTCACTCCTGGCTCAGCTTCTCTCCTGAAAACTGAGCACATGGGCTCTTCTCAAAGCAGCTCCTGCCTGCTGTCTGCACAGATTGCTGCTCTCATGTCATCTGATTGACCACACCACATCACACCAGCAGGGCACCCTGTGGAGCATGCTCAAAATGCTACCACTCCCTGGTTCCAGAAGTTTCTGGTTGTGGGTAGCTAATCTGCCCAGCAACTGTAACCCACCCTCAGTAGGTCTCTTAAAGAAATAGCCTTTTTAGGCATATGGATTACATTTACACTGCAGTTTCCTTAAGTGGACTTAAACTGCTGCTTAAGTCGACTTAAGGAAATTTTAAGTCGACTTAATAAGACCTAGTTTTACGTCGACTTACTGGTTAAGTCAACTTAAGCCAGTGTAGATGTGGCTTAGCCCTACATTGACTTAAAGGGTCCCCAGGGCTCCCCCACTGACCTCCCTCCCAGGGTGCCTGGCACAGCCAGAGCCTGGCGTGCCCCCCCACAGGGCAGGACATAGCCCTGCCCAACCTGCTCCTGTATCCTGCCCGTCCCTCTCCTGCTCAGCCCCCATGTACCCTGGTACAATGGGGAAGATGCTGAGCTCCCTGGCACTTTTGTAGGGGTGCCTGGGGTAGGGGTGCCCCCTTCCCACCATGCACCACTCCTAGGTCCACTTAACCCCTACAAGTTGACTAAGGCATCCAATGTGGACGCTTTAAGTTGATTTGGCAAGGTCGACTTTAAGTCAAACTAAATTTACAGTGTAGACATGCTAAGTCGACTTAACAAAGTCAATTTAGCAAAGTCGACTTATTTGAACAAGTGTGGACATAGCCAGTTTTTTTAGAAAGGTTACAGAGGCTTTACTGGCAAGGAGAGGCTTACCAAGCCTAACTTCAGTACCAGGCAGATTGATTGAAACTACAGTAAAGAAAAAATTATCAGACACACAGAAGTAAACAATTTGACAAGATGCCTGACTACAGGCTCTTAAACAAAGTTTAAGCCATGGAATAAGTGTTCTATCATGGAAGTAGAAATAAACAAGCTGTTTTCACAAGAGAAAAGTAAATAGAGGGGGGCCCCAAAGATCCATACTGGGACCTGTGCCATTCAACATATTCATCAGTGATATAGAAGAAGGTATGAACAGCAAAGCCGACTGTGAAGCGTTACAAAGGATCACAAAACTAGGTGACTGGGCAACAAAATGGCAAATGAAATTCAATTGCAATAAGTGAAAAGCGATGTATATTGGAACACATAATACCAACTATAGATATGGAAATAATGGGATTTAAATTAGCTGTTACCCACAAGAAAGAAACCTTGGGGTCATCTTGAACAGTTCTTTGAAAACATTTGCTCAATGTGCAGTGGTGGTCAAAAAAGCTAACAGAGTATTTGAAATGGGCTCAAATAGATTATAAAACAGGAAATATAATGACACTGTATACATTCATAGAATACTTGCACCATGAATACTGCCTGCACTTCTGGTTGCCCTATTGCAAAAAGATACTGTGGCAAACTGGTCGCTCTGCTCCCGTGGGTGCTGTGCTCTTCTGTCTTGTGGGCCCAGGGTAAGCCCCGCTCGCCCCAGTCTCTGGGCAATGGAAGCCCTGACCGCACAGAAAGGCAGGAGGGGGAAGGGGCCCAGGCCCTCCCTCTACTCCAAGCCCCAGCCCAGGGGCCCTAGGAATAGCAGCTGCACACTGCTAATGCTGCTGGTAGCAGCACTACCCTCCCCTAGGCTATCTCCCCCTCTCTCTGTGCTCTTCTTCCTCTCTCTGGACTTAGTATGGCTGTCTCTGTCTCTGTCTCAGGCCTTGTCTAAACGATCAGTTTAACGCGCAGTAAAAGTCATTACCACGCGATAGCTAGCACGGTGTACTTACGTGCAATGGCGATGTTGCGTGTCAAGTACCTTGTTGAAGCGCAATCCAACAACCACTTTGACGAGAGTGGTAACAGCTGTTGCAGAACATCTGTTGCGCATTTGCGCTCGTGTGTACACTTAACGCGCAATGATTGGCCTCCGGAAGTGTCCCAGCATTCCCAAGTCGTCCTCTCTGGACTTCCCCCCACCCGCTCTTTGGCAGTGACAAAACTGTCCCCGCCCTGATTTGATTTCCGGGATTTTCAAATTGATCGTCAGTTTCATTTACTGGTGTCTTCCTCGTGGAGTGGAGTGCAGCAGCGTTCCCAGTAGCAATGGCGACCCGTTGCGGAAGACGCGCACTCCTTTGGACCACGGCAGAGGTGCTTGACCTGATCAGCATCTGGGGAGAGTCCGCTGTGCAGGCGCAGCTTCGCGGCAGCAGACGAAATTATGATACATTTGGCATAATTTCTCGGGCAATGACGGAGAAAGGTTATGATAGAGACACAGTGCAGTGTAGATCAAAGGTGAAGGAGCTAAGAATCAGCTATCAGAGAGCGAAGGAGGCAAACCGCCGTTCGGGATCAGCGCCTGCTACATGCAGGTACTATAAGGAGATTGGAGCCATCCTCAGTGGTGACCCCACAGCAACTCCAAACAGCACAGTGGACACATCTTTAACCACACAAGCAGTCAATGCCACAGCAGAGCAGGATGAGGACGTTGTCGAGGAGGCGGCGGAGATGGAGGATGACCCATGGCAAAGCGCGGCAGCGTGTAGCCAGGAGCTGTTCTGCACCCCTGCTGAGACATCCTCTCAAGAAGACATTAATTGCAGCGTGTCCTCTGAGGCGGCTGAGGGGGGTTCTGGTAAGTTTGTAATTTGTAAAGCTAAGTCTCTGTCTCACGTTAAAATTTCATTTTGCGTTGTGGGGGTGCTTGCTGTCTGTCCCCGCTGTGCACGCTCTTTACTCCACATCCATTAGAAGGGCATCAACACAAGCAATGATTGTGAAGTAATCATCTGCATTTAGGTCAGTGAAGGTTTCCTCGATGTACCTCCAGAGCCTACTACTCAGGTTGGATGGGATGGCGTTTGTGTCAACGCTCCCAAAGATGGACACTATGCCCCGCCAGCTGCAAAGCACAGCCCTGGGAACCATGGCAGCAAACAGTGCTGCAGCATACGGTCCCGGCTGGCAACCGGCGGCATGTAGGAGATGTATTCTAGCAGGCAGGGGCACTCTGAGGAGAGCGATATCGGGTTCCATCTCTGTGCCCAACGCTGATTATTAGCCCCCAGTTAAGCTGTCTACTAGGACGTACCTTGTCCACTTCAGCGAGGCATAGGATGTTGACCGCCCTGCACCTTCCAAAGTAATGTACTACTGGAAGGTTAATTTTCTTATCATGGCTATGTGTTAACAGCATCTTTACAATTATTTCTTTCTTTAGAACCGACCATGACAAGGCCGGTGTCTACCCCAGCTGACCGAATGAGAAACATTCGGCAGCGTGCACGAAGGAACAGGGAGGATATGTTCCAGGACGTGTTGAAAGCTACACAGGAGTCCTTGAAAGCAGCACAGGAATCCTCCGCGGAGAATAGAGCATGCAGAGCTGAATACCAGCAGATGTGGAAGAAACAGACCGATGAACTGATAAGCGTCATGAAAGAGCAAACAGAACTGTTCAGGAGCGTGGTCGCTTCCCTGAACCAGGCAACTGAGGCGCGGGCTCCACTACAGACACTTCAGCTGTGTCTGCCTCCCTCTCCCCGTAGTCCTTACAAGCATTTCTTTGAAGTACACCCGTCCCACCCTGGCATTCCAACATCGAGCTCTCCCCCCCGGTACTTTCTAGAGCCCCGCAGCTACACACACCTGTAACCCCAACCTTCTGGGTTTGAATAAAAACAGAATAAAATCATTTGAATATGGCTTTATTTGTACACATTTATAATTCCATAAGGTGCATCTGATGCATCCTAAAAGTTAACTAGGGGAGGGCGTCACTGAAATGTTCCTTGAGTGCATCCCTTATGCGAGAAGCTTCCCCTTTAGCCCCCCTAATACTCCTAGTGGCTGGCTGTTCGTATGCCTCCTCGAGGCTCTGTGCCTCCGTAGCCCACACAGGGCAAAACTTTTCTCCCCGACTTTCACAAATATTATGTAGGACACAACAAGACGCAATCACAGCGGGGATGTTGTCCTCCGCCAAGTGCAGCCACCCATACAAACAGCGCCAGTGGCCTTTTAAACGGCCGAAGGCACACTCCACAGACATTCTGCAGCGGCTCAATCTGTAATTGAACCTCTCCTTGCTGTGATCTAGGTTACCGGTGTAGGGTTTCATGAGCCATGGCATCAGTGGGTATGCTGGGTCTCTGAGGATAACTATGGGCATCTCCACATCCCCCACTGCAATTTTTTGATCAGGGAAAAAGGTACCCCCTTGCAGCTTCTGGTACAGACCGGAGTTCCTGAAAATGCGGGCATCATGCACCTTTCCCGACCACCCGGCACTGATGTCCATAAAACGCCCCTTGTGATCTACGAGTGCTTGCAGCACCATGGAGAAGTAGCCCTTCCTGTTGATGTACTCGGTAGCGAGATGGTCTGGAGCCAAAATTGGGATGTGTGTGCCATCTATTGCTCCCCCGCAGTTCGGGAATCCCATGGCAGCAAAGCCGTCCACAATCTCACTAACATTCCCCAATGTCACCGTCCTCCGTAGCAGAATGCGATTGATGGCTGTGCAGACTTGTGTTAGGGCTAATCCGACGGTGGACCTCCTGACTCCAAACTGGTTTGCAACCGACCGGTAGCAATCAGGAGTCGCCATCTTCCAAACAGCTATCGCTACACGCTTCTCCACAGTGAGGGCTGATCTCATGTTGGTGTCTTTCCGTCGCAGGGCAGGGGCCAAGTCTGAGCACAGTTCCATAAATGTTGCTTTCCGCATTCGGAAGTTCTGTACCCACTGCTCGTCATCCCACAGCTGCATAACAATGCGATCCCACCACTCGGTGCTCGTCTCTCTCGACCAGAAATGGCGTTGCACCGTGTGCAGATGGTCGGTGAAGGAGAAGAGCAACGCGGTGCTGTTGCTCCGCATGGCCTCGATCAGCCCCTGCTCCTCTGCGTCGTCCTCTGACTGGGAGCTCAGAACATAATGAGCAACCAGCCGAGATGTGTTCAGCATGTTGAGAGCGAGAGTGGAGACCAGAGCAGGATCCATGCTGTCGCTGATTTTGTTGCTTTCCAGTGGCGCGCTCCGTGAATACACAGTTGAAAATAGGCGCGAGTTGCTATTGGCAACGCGGAAGACGCAAGGGAAACGCAATGCACTACGGGAAACATATAGTTTACCTATGGTTTTTTGTGCTCCTTTCCTTCATCCCGTGATTCCAAGCGCGGATTCAAGGGAAATGGAACGCTGGGATACGTGCCCGGAATTCAGTGCGCTAATGTGTGATACAGCAAGGACTTCTGTTCCGTTACAAGGAGCGACGTGTGTATGCGCTACACCGCGATAAACATCACGTGCTTCTTATAGCGCGCTTGACAAGTTGCGCTTTAATCTGATCGTGTAGACAAGGCCTCTGCCCCTGCCCCTGCCCCTGCCCCTGCCCCTGCCCCTGTCCCTGTCCCTGTCCCTGTCCCTGTCCCTGTCCCTGTCCCTGTCCCTGTCCCTGTCC
>ML688303.1:518611-529037 GCA_007922175.1 Pelusios castaneus | reverse complement strand
CTCCAATACGACCGGCAGCTCTTTTTTATCAATCCGAGAGGTTTTCCCCGAGACCTCTCCGAGCTGCCGGCCTTCTACCAGAACCTCCTCCGGACCTGGAGGCTCGTTTTGGCCTCCACGTCCCTTGCGCCCACCGAGGGGGAGGAACTCCTCGCGGAGCCCCTGCTACACAGCCTCCATCTTAGTGTGCAGGTGGCAGAGGCCCCCTCCGTGAGGCGGAGGTTGGTCCTGGCAGGTGTCACCAGGGTCGGAGACCTCCTGGACTATGCCCAGGGGGACTGGGTAGATCCCCTTGTGCTAGCTGAGCGCATGGGGCTCTCCACCCTTCGAACCCCCCGGCGCCTACTCCAGGAGGTGAAGGCAGCCTTGCCCCCTGCTTCTCGGGATTACCTCGAGCAGGTCCTGCGCTAGGGTGCTCCCCGCCCCCTCCCCCCCAGTCCTGGCCCTCTGGAGCTTTCAATCGGGCCCCGGCCCCATGAGCCCCCCCCGGCCACCCCCGTCCCATGCCCCGAGCCGGCTGCTGGTTCTGCAGCCGGTCCCCTTCCGAACCGCGCCCCGCAAACATCTGTACATGCTCGTGCTCCACACCATCCACTTCCTCGCCCTCATGTCCCGCCCCGATACAAAGTGGTGGGACCTGATTCCACCTGTAGAGGGCGAGGACCCCCGGTAGGCCAGTCTGTACGCCACCTTGACTCCACGGCCCGCCGGGGATATAAGTTGGCAGCTCCTTCACGGAGCCGTGAGCACGGGCGTGTACTTGGTGCAGTTCACACCCTGCCCCGACACCTGCCCCTTTTGCGGTGTGAGGGAGACCCTGGCGCATGTCTATCTTGAATGTGCCAGGTTGCAGCCCCTTTTCCGGTTCCTCCAGAACCTCTTATTGAGGTTCTTGCTGCACTTTTCCCCATAGTCTTTCTCTATGCACTCCCCATCCGTGGCCCCACAAAGTCGCGGGACCTCCTCGCCAACCTCCTCCTGGCCTACGCCAAAGTGGCCATCTATAAAAGCAGGGAGAGGAGGTTGGCTGAGGGAGGTTCCTGCGACTGTGGGGCCTATTTCCGGTCCCTTGTTCGTGCACGCATCTGAGCAGAGTTCCTCTGGGCAGCGTCTGCTGGCTCCCTCGACACCTTTCGGGAGCAGTGGGCGCTGTCCGGGGTTCTCTGCTCAGTATCCCCCTCCGAATCCCTTATTTTGACCCTTTGACCTTCACACCTGTTTCCTGTTATTTCATTTGTTGTCCCCCGTAATTACTTGAAAGCTGGGTCCAGTGCCTCCTCCCCTTAGGCTGGGGGAGGGGCTTTAGTAGTGGGCGGGCTGGCGCCCGCCCACCTCCCCGGTTCTTCAATAGGACAACTCTCCTGCTTCCCTCTGGCCCGGGTGTCTCAAAATACATTCAAATTGGAAAAGGTGCAGAGAAGGTCAACGAAGTGATAATAGGTATGAAACATCTTCTAAACGAGAAAATAAAACAACTGGGACTTTTCAGACGGAGATGACTAAGAAGGGATCTGCTATAGAGCTACAAAATCCTGCATGGGAAGGGCCGAGTGACTTTTACTTCTTCACATAACACAAGTATTGGAACATCTAATGAAATTAATAGGCAGCAGGTTTAAAACAAAGTACTTTTTCACACAGCATATAGTCAGCTTCCGGAACTCATTGCCAGGGGATGTAAAGGCCAAAGTATCACTGGATTCAAAGAAATTATTAGGTAAGTTCATGGAGAATAGGGCCATCAATAGCTGTTTGCCAACATGGTCAAGTACTGAGTGTCCATAAGCCTCTAAGTGCCAGAAGGTGGGACTGTATGACTGAGGATTTTGGGAAATGGACCATTGGTCTGACCTAGCATGGACGTTCTCATGAGGTTCATGGCATAGATCTCTAGAAATCACTGATGTGACCCTTCTGCACAAGCTTTAACAATTGGACTGTGCAGAATGGGATGTTTCTGGCAAGGAAGTTATGGTTATGAGGGCAGGGACAGGCATCTGAGATCTATCTCTGGAAGGCATGACTGGGGGAGTGAAGAGCAGATACCAGGGGGCTGTGATGGGGATGGGGATGTATTCTGTGAATCAGCATTGGAGGCTCTGAAAAATGCAATGGAGTGACTTGTATGTGCCTCTGTAAGAGCCGTGGGGCTGTGAGTGGGTTTAGGTTCACCAGCACAGAGCTTGGATCACTAACCTGCATGTTACAGGCATCACAGCAACTTTGACCACATATTAACATGTGGTTTGACCTGTGTAATTAATTAAAATTTAACAAGTTTAGCCCAATGGGGTCCTGGTCTGTGACTGGGGCTCATAGGTGCTATCGCAACACAGATAATAAATAATCATAATAGTAATTAATTACTTTGTAAACTGTGTAAATAAAAGACTAACAAATTTGTTTATCACATGAGTTTTTGTGGTAAAATAAAGTGGAAACTACAGTTTGGAAGTTCCAAAAGAGTTAGCCCTCTTAGTCTGGTTCAGCAAAGTCTGATTTTTGTCTGATTTTCTCCCGCGAAAGCTCATGCGATAAATAAATGTGTTAGTCTTTAAAACTGCCACAGGACTCCTTGTTTGTTTTACAGTTTGAAAGGGAATATATAAATGCAGAAAACTACCCACTAGATGGAGCTATTTCATGCCAGGTTATTGGGGGCAGGTGTGCGCGTGCGCATGCATGCTCTCGCTCTCTGGCATAGCTAGAGTACTGTGTCTGTGGCAGTGTGTATGTGCAGTGTTAATATGCTGAGTGGTATCATTTGTTCATGTGTGCAGGAGTGGGGGTGCTTGCTGGAGATACTCAGTAGGATCAAAGATTCAGCATGCATGAAGCATGCTAGATAGAATTCAGTTGTATGTGATTGTGATTAAAGCCAAGAGGAGCTTTATGATCCAGGGCTTTTAGTAGGTTTTTCCTTCTTCTTTCTCTCCTAGGAGGAATCACCAGACCTCACAAATATGTCTGCTTGAGGATAAATTCAGGCACCAGTGGGATTTTCTTTGTCCCTGCTCCCAGGCCGGAGAGGTCTGCTGAAGTCGACATGTGGGTGAGTCTCAGCTCCGCTGATCTCAGAGCCTTTCCTTCCTGAACAAACATTTTCCATTCTGAAATAATCTCCTTTCTATATTTAGAAAGCACCGGATCCTCCAAAGCAAACGGCGTGTTCCTTAGGAAGGGACATTCCCAAAATTGTTTGCTTCCCTTTACAAACACCAACAAGCCCCTCGCCATCAGGTTTGCATCTGTCCATGAGCAGTGTTGATCAAAGGCACATGTTCGACTTGCACCAAAATAACCCAAGTCCCCCAGGCAGCAGCTCCTGCTCTCCCCACCCCCAATGGAGTTTGAGACGATGTCTGTAATCACAATCCCCAGTATTTCAGAAACCACCTCCCCATCTCGCTTCCTCCCAGCTGATTTCCAGGGGAACAGACGGAGACTGTTCTCTAGCAGGGAGCAAGTCCCTGCCTAAGTGAGCTGCTTTCTAAGAGGCTGCTTCAGCACATGCCCTGCTAGAGTAGCCCCTGCCAAGTGAGATCACTGTGCTGCAGGAGCATGGATGAAAAGACCCTGGAAAAGGTTGGAAGAGGCAGCCAAGAATTAGGAGTTAAGGAAGGTGCTTAAAGTGGGCTGAAAAACATGCGTGGGGAGAGTGTCAGTTACATTTCCACATATGCCCGTCTCCCCTATCCAGCGATTAGTTTGTCGCACAACTCCCAAATCAATTGTACCCTCTGCCTCCATCTTTCTGCCCTCATGCCAGTTCTTGCCCCTCCCTCTAGCCTCCCCTATGTTCCTCTTGCAGCTCCTTTGTGCCCCTTGCAAGGAGGAATGGTGGTGGGGACAGAGTGGAGGGGCCCCCTGTGTGGGGCAAGAGAGCACAGCAGCTCTGAGCAGCCTGAGCCTGTCCGCTCTCCCCTCCCCTCCCTTCCTTTGAGTGTGGTGAGGGCTCGTGGTGAGGTGTGGGAGAACCCTGCGGGCTGCCTCTTGGAGCGCTTCTCAGTGACTGGCTGCTCTTCCTCAGGGGGTGGGTAAAGGGCGGAAAGGAGCCAATCAAGGTTTTTCCTCGGGTGGTGCTAAAAATATGTACCTCGTAAGTAACTTTCCTCCTAGTTTAAAGAATTCTTTCCCGGATCTGTGGCCTAGTACACGTGTGCACACGCCCCGACCCATTTGGCACCCAGAGCACTTCCGTGTACGTGTGCACCGACACCTTTGTACTAGTGGCATGCTTAAGATTTCTGGCACCCAGGGGCCAAGTCTACATTTGCACCCCCCTTTGCATCACATCCCCCCTGCAGGACAGGAGGTGTCCCAGCACTGTCCCTCCGGCCGCCCCAGGTAGGGGGTCTTTATCTATGGAGTGGGGTGGGCCAGAGACTCAGGGCATACAAATGCAGGCTTGTCTCCATGCTGGGCCGTCCCTGGGGGATGGGTCCCAGAGCCTATTGGCCTGTGGGGGCCCTCACCTGACCACACTGGGGCCGTGCACCCGCCCCTCCCCTGGGCTGTTCTGTCCTGGGGTGGGAAGGGCCGGCCCAGAGGCCTGGCTTCATGCATCTGCCCCACCCCGCTGCCTTCGGCTTGCTGCCGAAGGCAGAGGGGTGAGAGCGGGGTGAAAGACAGCAGTTGGGGGGGACCTGCATAACCACAGGGTTCAGGGCAGTCACCCCACTGGCCCCCACCTCCCCCAGGATGGCCCTGTCTCCATGCCCTGCTCTAACCCAGGGCATGGTGCCCACCTCTCCCCCGTAGCCTAGCGCTGGCTGTTATAGGGCACCTTTCCTCCTAGCCTTTCACAGTGCACAGAGGGGGATGCTGAGGTCCCCTGTCCCCCCCCACAACCGAGAAAGGCCAGCCCAGACAGACCCCGCCCTCCCGCACTTACCGCTGCTCCAGCCCCACAGCCCGGCACCTTTGTCACCACAGGGAGGCCTCCACTCCCCTCCCTTCTCCCCCATCAGAGGTGATTAAAAATCTGGAATCAACATCAACTTGGCCTTGCTGTTCCTCTAGAGCAGCAGTTCTCAACCACTTTGTCGGGATACAACGGTGTGGTGCGAACAGCCAGGCGGTGTGTCACGGCAAATTGGCAGCTCAGCTTGGAGCCAGCTTGGGGATCCTGCTGCCCTCAACAGCCCGCTCCTGCTGCACAATACAGGGAGTAGCCAGGGCCAGATGAGTAAAGGGACTTAGGGGCTGCAACCCAGAGATCCTGGGCTGGCGATGGACAGGGCCAGTCCGACCATATAGGTGATCTACGTGAGGCACCAAATTAGACAGAATTGGAACTTTTTATCTATTTGAAGCAATATATTATATGTTATCTCTTATAAAATGTGGAGGAGGGAGTGCCAAAGTCATAGTTTGCCTAGGATGGCAAAGATCCTTGGGCTGGCCCTCAGGGGGGACACCGCCTGCCCCACAAAAATAAACCCAGCCCCATTCAGCCAGACCATGAGGGCACCAGCCTGAACTGGCCTGACTCTGCCCCCACCCACGTCCCGGAGTGCCTAATCTGCCAGAGCACTGCAGCCTCCCAAGCGCTCCCAACTGAAGCGCCACAACTCCGGCAAATTGTAGTGTGTCATGCAGGGGAACATCATCTGTCAGCTGTGTCATGATGGACAAAAGGTTGAGAGCCACTGCTCTAGAGAGGGCACATGACGAGTCTCTGGGGGTGGGAGGAATCAGGAAGGCGCTGGCCCTATGCTCACACTGAGATGTTCATGATGGCTGCATGCTCACTGCTCAGGCAGGTGAGCTTTGAGGGCCAGTAGAAAGCATGGGGGGATGCTCAGGAGAATGTAACAGAGGACTGGCGGGTTGGAGAAACAGAGGCTGCGCTGCTGTTACCTCTCTTCCCTGCCAGACAGCAGTGGCCATTCCCATTGCATGCCACAAGTAGTAGCTGGGCAGAGGAGTGCTCACAGTCCGCAGCCCTGCCCCTCCTCCCTGGCTTCTTCAGGCTGGAGGCAGCTTTTTCAGCCTCAGCCCCTGCAGCAGGAGACTTAGGGAAGGTTCCATCCAGCCCTTAGCCCGCCCCAGGAGTTCGCCTGACTTCCACCCTCCCTTACTTACCACATTGCAGTGCTGAGGGGAAACCCACCTCCCAGCCAGGTAGGTCAGGGAACTTGGAAGCCTTGACTGTGGCTGAGTCGGGGTCCCCTTGTGCCGCTCTAGGAGGGCAGAGATGGTGGAAGGTCGCAGCACCCAGCCATGCCCTCCCTGACTCCTTAAGTGTTTTATTCTCAGCCACTGCAGCAGGAAGCCTGGGGGCAGCCCCCTCCTGCTCAACACAATTGATTAAAAGTCTGGAACACTTGACTTATGAGGGAAGATTAGAATCATAGAAACTGCAGGGGACCATGACAGGTCATTGAGTCCAGTTCCCTGAAAGAGCTGGGTTTGTTTAGTCTGGAAAAGAGGAGACTGAGAGGGGACATGATACGAATTTTCAAGTACCTAAAAGGTTGTCACAAGGAGGAGGGAGAAAAATTGTTCTCCTTAACCACCGATGATAGGTCAAGAAGCAAAGGGGTTAAATTACAGCAAGGGAGGTTTAGGTTGGACATTAGGAAAAAATTCCTACCTGGCAGGGTGATTAACCACTGGAACAAGTGGCCTGGGCAGGTTGTGGAATCTCCATCATTGGAAGGTTTTAAGAGCAGGTCAGACAAGCACCTGTCAGGGATGGTTTAATGAGGGAACTTGGTCCTGCCATGAGTGCAGGGGACTGGACTCAATGACCTCTCATGGTCTATGATCCTTCAGACTAGGATTCACAGATAAAGAGATTTATTGATTTTAAGGCCAGAAGGGACCTTTATGATCTAGTCTGGCTATCTGAATGACAAGCCAGAAGGTCACCCTGTGACTCCTGCATCCAGTCCAACAACTTCTGACTGAGTAAGAGAGGATCTTTCAGAAAGAGAGACCCAGACTCCACCACAGGATTGAATTGTGTAATGATTGATTCCCTTACCTGTTATACCGTTGCCTCTTATTTCCTCTTGGAATAGTTCTTGCCTCAATTTCAAGCCATTGAATTTTGTTCTGCCTATGTCTGAAATTACAGAGCTGTCTACCATCAGCAATCTTCTTTCTCCCCTTGTAGATATTTGCAGACCATGATCAAGTCATTGTTTACCTTTTCCTTGTTAAACTAAATAGACTAATCCCACTGGCTATTTCTACACTTGTTAATTTAAGTCGATTTAGCATGTCTACACTTAAATTTTAAGTTGACTTTGGAGGGACCCTACAAAGTCACCTAGAGCGTCCACACTGGACACCTAGGTTGACTTGTAGGGGCTAGGTGGACCTGGGACTGGTCCAGGGTGGCGGGGGGGGCACCTCTTGCCAAGTGCCAGGGGGCTCAGCCTTTGCCCCATTGTACCTGGGTACAATGGGGCAAAGGGGGACAGGGACCCTGGCAGGGCATAGGGGCAGGGTGGGCAAGGCTGTGCCCTGCCCTGTAGGGGGGCATGCCAGGCTCTCCCTGTGCCAGCTACCCTGGCAGGGAGGGCAGTGGGGAAGTCCTGGAGAGCCCTAAGTCAACTTAGAGTTGACTTAGGGCTACTCCACGTCTACACTGGCTTAAGCCGACTTTAGAAGTCAACTTAAGCCAAAACTTGACTTAAAATGAGGTTTTATAAAGTCGACTTAACTTTTCCTTAAGTCGACTTAAGCAGCTGCTTAAGTCGACTTAAGGAAAGTGTAGTGTAGATGCAGAGTAAATTAAGTCGACTTAAGCAAGCTTAAGTCGACTTAATTTACAAGTGTAGACGCACCCACTGTGAGGTAGGTTTTCCAAACCTGGAATCATTGGCATGGCTCTTTTTACCCTTTCCAATTTTTCAAACTTTTTTGTTAAAAGTGGACCCCAGACCTGGCCACTGTCCATTTTGGTTTCCCTAATAGCAGTCTCCAGAGGTAGTGTCACCTCCCCTCTTCTGCTCAGTATGCCCCTGTGTAATGACTTCGCTTTCTGAGCAGTGATGAAGATGCTGAATAACAATCAATTTTAAACCCATTATATATGGTCCACAGACATATGGTGTCAAAGTAATTTTCTAATCAGAATGTTGTGTGATCTCATGCCTTACAGAAGTCCGTTATGTCAATACAGTTACCTTAGCCTAACAAACTGCGATCTCATCAGAAAATGATATCCAGTGGATTGAAGGATATTTGTCAAATCTTCCAATGCCATCTGTGATGGAGCCTCTCAGGAATTGCGCCTGGGCCCCTTCTAGTCACTGATGATGGGGACTCTGCCATGGTGGAGTCTGCCCCAGTCCTACCCAGGGCTCCACGCTACCGTGCAGCCAGTTCCCAAATCCAGCCTCAGAGGGTCCGACCCCTGCTCTGCCTGGAACTCCCCCTGTGGGAAGGGTCCCAGGGAGTTCCCCCGCAGGTCAAAGGCTCAGAACCCCATTTCCCAGTCAGAAGGGACTCTCAGCGGGGATGGAGTCAGAAGGGTTTATTAGCTTTCAGGCTGACGGCACAGAAGGCTAGCAGGGTAACGAGAGGTTACAGCAGTGGATCCCCAGAAGGAGCATGGACCCATGCTCTGAGAGCCCATTTCCTTAGACCCACACCATAGTTCTGCCTTTTTCTTCCCACCTCCTACCAGACCCCTCCCCTAGTCCTTTGTCGGTTTCCCGGGCTAGGTGGACACGGCTCTTTGGTCTTGAGCTGCCCGACCTGTGTGGCTGGGGTCCTGAGTAGGTCTTTGTACGTGTGGCTGGAGAGGGCCCACCCACCTTCCAGAACCCTTGTGATAATCACACGCCCGGGTCCCATCACCAGAATACGTGAACAGGAAGCAAGGGAAACTGAGGCATAGCCCATGACGCCCTGAGACAATCCCAAGAGTCTCCTACTTCGTCACACCATCTCACTTGACCGCGGTCAGGCAGCTCATGTGTTGTGACCACATGCCACTTCTGGTCACCACCATTGTCCCACTGTTGCCTGGTGCTTCCCATCCGTTTGTTATACCCACCTGTTGTCTCTTGTCTGGACCTCCGATTGTAAACTCTTGAAACTGTCTCATTGTTGTGTTTGAACAGCGCCTAGCACAATTGTACTTTGACTTCTAGGTGGTACTGTAACAACAGTAATAGCAAGTAAACTGTTGGGGAACCTAGGGCTGGGGTAGCAAGCGGGATGCTGGCTGATATTGAGGGGGTTTGGCAAAGATGGTAGGTGGGAACTGAGGGCTGGGATAAAAGAGCCAGAATGAATGGAGCCCTCATGGCTACCCCAGGCTGTGGAGATAATGAATGAGAGATTAGACAGGGGAATTGCATTCCAGAGGATGGGGTGGAAGCCCTAGTGCTCAAAACATTTAGGACTGGACGGGGGAGAGTCTTGAGAAAAAGAGCACAGGGATCAATCCTGTTGTTGGCTCCAGGAGAAAGACTAGATGACAATGTAAGGGAGGAGGCAGGTCTGGGAGGCAGGGACAAAGGACCCTCAGGGTGAGCAGGTTCTGTTAAGTCCAGCTGTCTCCAAAGGGTCTGTCAGAGTCACACAGCATTTCCATCATTGTAAGCATTCTTGTAAACAATTAACAGAAACCATACCCCCTTCCTCCTTTTCCTACCCTTGCAGCAGCCAATGACACAGAGCCTGAGGATGGGCCTGCACTCAGGGCTCCAGGGTGGTTCTAACCAAAAACTGAAGGACGGGAACTTCAAGAAGCTCCCAGCACCAGAACCCTGCATACTCGTATCCCAAGGCCAGCAGAGAGACGAGATTGCCTCCATGCCTACACTAACCTTTGGAGTGCTTTGTCAGAACCCTGCCTTAGGAGCAATGAGCAACAACTTCTTCTTGGCCACAAGAATGGGTCTGCAAAGCCAAGGAATAGTTCCTGTCACCCAGGCATGTGCAAGGTTTGGGCCACTCTGAGGAGCTCATTTCAGACACTGAGCTAGTGAAATGGTGTTACCCCAGGAAACAATGCTTCTCCCCGGATAGTTGAATCCCATCAAGGAGAATGCTGCTGCCCCCTCTCCCTATAACTCCTGGATTCTCATAGGACTAGCAGGTGCCTGATTTCTTCACTTATTTTTAACCTCCCGTCTTTATGCAGGAAGCTGCTGATGGCTGAGAACATCCGGGAATCAGGGCCCAAGCACATCCTGGAGGGATTTCCTGTTTGCGACTTCACAAACTGGGACCCCAGCCTAAGAGGTGAGAGTGGGCAGGAGCCTGACAGCTGAGGGACTGGCTTCAGCAAACCTGATTCAGGTACCAAATTCCACTGACCAGGAAGCAGGAGCAGGCCAGGCTCTTCCTTCCAGAGTCGGAGGGGTCAGCATGGTACCCCCCCCAGTGCCCTGCGGGGGCTGGGTGTGAGTGGCACATGACCCCCCCAGTGCCCTGCGGGGGCTGGGTGTGAGCGGCA
>ML688303.1:505845-515916 GCA_007922175.1 Pelusios castaneus | reverse complement strand
CCTCTCCCCTTCTCTGCTCCCCATGGTCCCACCCTCTCCCCTTCTCTGCTCCCCATGGTCCCACCCCTTCTCTGCTCCCCATGCCCCATCCCTGGGCCTTCAAAGCTTCCCACCTCTCCACCCCCGCCCCTCCCTGTCCCCTCTCTGCTCCTCACACCCACACCCCCTCCAGGTCCCCATCCCTCCCTGTCCCTTCTCCGCTCCCGGCCCTCCCTGGTCCCCTCCCCCACCCCGGCGGCGGCAGCCCCAGTCCAGCTGTGCGCGGTTCCCTGTTTCCCCTGGACTGGCTCCCGGCGGCGGGATGAATCGCGCGGCCCGGGGCGGGGGGATGGAGAGGAAGGAGGGCGCGGGGCGGTGAGGAGGAGCGGGGGGAAGGGAAGGGGCAGCGGATCGGGTTGCAGCGAGAGCGGAGCCTGCGCTCCCAGACCAGTGTGGAGCCTGCGGCCCCGGCTCCCGAGCAGCCCGTGGAGCTCGGGGACGGAGGCGGCGACCGAGGCGGCCGCGATGGGGAGTCGGTGCCCGGCTCCCCCGGGGCGCTGCGCGGGGCCCGTCGCGGGGCTGTGACTGCGCGGCTCAGCGGAGCCGAACGGGTGTAAGTGCCGGCCCCCGGCTCCCCCCACACCTACCGCCCCACTGCCCGCAGCCCCCCCGGCTCCCCCGCCCCCGTACCCCGGCCTGCGCCCCACTGACCCCAGACCCCCGGATTCCCGACACCTACTGCCCGGCTTTCCCGCCCCTGCGCCGTGCGCTCCAGGCTGCGCCCCAGTGCCCGCAGACCCCCGGCTTCTGCGCCCCACTGCCCGCAGCCCTCCGGATTCCCCGACTCTGCGCCCTGCCGCCCCGCACTCCTCCCCCAGAGCCCGCACCCCCGCTCCGCCCCCGAGCCTTCCACCCCGCCCGGCTCAGCGCCGCTCTAGGGGCTGCGCCGACACAGTGGGGACGGCCGCTTTGTGATCTCCCTGGGGGACTGTATTGCTGCCCAGGGCCCCAGGCGCGTCCCCGCACCCCTCCCTCATTCCGTCCTGGCCTCTGCTCCGCATCCCGCATCGCCATCGCCCAGGTATCGGCTCGGAGCCCAGACGCGCGTTTGGGGGGGGGGGGCGCTGGGGGATCAAGAACGGGATTCCCGGCCAGCCCATTTACACGACCCCTCTGGAAAATTTCTGCAGGGAAGCCGCTTGCTTTGTTCTACTTTGCAGTGCTAGACATTGGGGTGCAAAGCCTGAAGGGGGGCACATTGTGTTTGGAGGGGTAGATCTCTGCTTGCGTGGGATCACTCTGGGAGCCCATCAGGCCACCCGGCTGGCACACTTGGAGTGTTGTGTGCAGGGAGTGTGTGTTCGTGCATAAACAGCTGGGACCGGAGGGGACCGTGTGCTTGCCTGCGCCAGCTGGGAGTGTGTGCTGTTCTGTATGTGCTAAACACTGTGTGGGTGCCAGCTGGTAGTGTATTGTGGGGAGAGACACACACACACTGTGTTTGTGCGTGTGAGCCAGCTGTGAGTGTGTGTGTGTGTGTGTGAGGGACACTGAGAGAGAGAGAGAGATGCGCACACACACACACACACACACTGTGCGTGCGTGAGCCAACTGTGGATGTATTGTGTGACAGAGACACTGTGTGTGAGTGAAGGACACACACACACACACCCTCTGCGTGTGTGAGCCAGCTGTGAGTGTGTCTGTGTGTGAGAGGGACACTGTGTGAGTGAAGGACACACACTCTGCGTGTGTGCGTGTGAGCCAGCTGTGAGTGTATGTGAGAGGGACACTGTGTGTGTGAGAGAAAGATGCACACGTACACACTGTGTGTGCATGAGCCAGCTATGTGTGTGAGAGGGACACTGTGCGCCAGCTCTGTGTGTGTGTGTGTGTGTGTGTGTGTGAGAGAGAGAGAGAGAGACGCACACACTGTGCGTGCGTGAGCCAGCTGTGGATGTATTGTGTGTGAGTGAAAGACGCACACACACACTCTCAGTCTGTGTGTATGCTCCTCAGTTAGCCAGCTGGGAGGGCATTGTGTGCCTGACAAGACTGTGGTCGGGTTTATTCTGAGGGGCTGGAGTGCATCTGGGTAATGATCTGGCTGGTCAAGAGCCAGCCTTTACTCAAAGCATTTGCAGAATGGGGGTGGGGGACGCCAGTGTACTCAGTGATGGTGGGGAGATGGGGGCTGTGCTGCAGGCCATGGGGGAGCCTGGTTGGGGCTGGAAGGGCAAGTGGGGGACGGTTCTGCAGGCCATGTGGGAGCCCAGTAAGGGTTGGCAGGGGGAACGTTGGAGAGGGGGCCGGGATGCAGGCTGTGGGCGAGCCAGATGGGGCCTGTAGGCAGAGTGACTGCCAATCTAGGAGTTTGCAGCTGTGGGTATAGGGGAGCCTGTGTCAAGAATAGAGAAGGGAGGCTTGTTTTAGGGCAGCAGTCAGTGCAGATGAAGCAGCCACATGTCCATTGCTGGAGGTCATCCCCTGCACTCAGTATTCTGCACACATGTAGGGACTGCTGATGTGACTGATTTCTGTGACGCCAGCTTGCAGCATTAGCCTTATTTGCATTGTCTTTGACTCTGTCTGTGCAGAGCAGCCATCTTTGTTGCGTGGCGATATGCTGTGTGCCACCCCTTTCACCAAACTCCTATAGGGTCCAGTGGTGCTGTATTCCTCTTTCCTAGTAGATGAAACTCTGGGTACATCTGTAGAACTGGGGTGTAATGTCCAGCTCTGGAAGACATGCCCGCAGTAGCTCTAACTCAGCAGGGACGGTGCAAGCAGTTTCATGGGCTAGTCACCTGAAGCCAGTTCCTGCCGAAAATCCTGCATGCATCATGCAGGATTAGCCTATCTTGCTGCAAACACAGTTCAGTTTTTCACATGCTAGCTCAATCAGAACTAGTGTGCAAGTATGTCTACCCAAGCTGGAAATTATGCTGCCTGCTCCAGTGTAGACATATCTCTAGACACGCCAGGAGACAGGGAATTCTGTAGGTGAACAGATGGCTGGATGTGCTTTCTCTTTTCCCAATGTTTTCTTCTCCTGCTCCTTGGCCTGGATCCCCCAGGCCCTGATATGCCAGCCCTGTGCTGAGATATTGGAAGTCCCAGAACATGAGCGAAGCTGGTGGTGCTGTTGCTGGCGCAAACCTAGTGCATTTCAACGCAGAACACAAACCTCGCGAAAGCTCCATTATCTTTGCTGCCTCTTTCCCTCTGCACCCCTCCAGCTCTGTGGTCTGCAGTCCTGGTCTGGAGTGGCGGGTGGCGGATGCTGCTGGCTAATGGCTTTCTGCAGGGTGGCTGAGAGGCTGCCATTTGTTTTATAGGGAGCTCGGAGCCTGAGGAGGGAGGGAGGGAGTGGAGGGAGTGAGAGAGGCAGCCTGGCTCACATTACACAGGCAGGGCTTGGACCAGCCACACCAGCCTTTGCACTGAGCTATCTGCTAATTGGAAGCAGCTGTTGGGATTTGGTGACTCTGCATCCACTGAGGTCACTGCTGCCTTCCCCCCCCCCCCCCCCGATCTGAGCCTGTAAGGCTCCTCAGGATGCGGAGCTGCCGGCGCCTTGAACAGCTTGCTCCCAACCTCCACCCAGGACAAGTGGGGTGGGGGGAAGGACACAGCAGCCAACTCTCCCTGGAGCAGGGGTAATGGGAGGAGGGAACTAGGAGTCTGTAGAAGTTGCACAGACCCCAAGCTGCCTTAGACATCCCTCAGCTTTACCCCTTCCCCCGCCACTACCCAGCATCTTTCTAGTTTTGGTTTGCTGCATTCCAGGAGCTAATGTGGTTTGCTCTTCTTGCAAACCCAGCCCTTTCAGCAGGGTAGTTCAGGGCACACTTGGCGTGGCATTTACTCATGTCACATTGGGGAAATACGGACTTTAGGTTAGGTTCGTTCCAGAGGGGGAGCCGTGTCAGTCTACTTCAGCAAAACAAACAAGGTGTCCGGGGGCACTTTTAAAGACCAACAAATTTATTTATCGCATGAGCTGTCCTGGGAGAAAATCCCACTTTGTCAGATACTTGAAGAAGTATAGGGAGGCAGAATAAACGCAGTGAAGTAAGTGTAATCACAGGATCAGGTCAGATTACTTCAGCAAATCAAACAGGTTACATTGATTTAAACTGAGGGAGCAACAGATGGGGAGGCTGAGAGAGGTGACAATCAGTGTTTATAATGATAAAGCCAAGAAGACTCCTTGTTTGTTTAGGTTACTTTCCCACTTCTTGTTATACCACTGCACCATTGAGCCTTGGTTCCTCCAGTGCTCTCTCTCTTCTCTGATTGCCATGGGGAAGATCTCCTGCTCCCCACTTGGTGAGCTTCAACTATGGGCCTAGCCTGACGTACCACACCTCCCCATTGCCTTTAGCTTGACTTGAGAGCATATGGGGCCCAACAGGCCAAGGCTGGGTCACTTGAAACTCACTTGAGACCAGTGGCTACCAGTCCACAGAGAACAGAGGGGTCCTGGGGCACTGGCTGCTTCCATTTAACTTAATGTGCTTTTAAAGAAGCTACAAATACAGGAGATATTTCCTAAGATCACTCTCCATGTAAGTCATTGCTGGAGTTTCCAGGGAAGGTATTTGTACTTGGCCAGTTCCACCACTGGAGCTGGGACTAGAAGCCTGGAGTCCTGATTCTGTTCCCCTGGAAAGGATGAATCCTGCTGGATCAGTCACAGCCATCTCCCCAGTCACATACTTTAATACGAGGGTGCTTTTCTCCAACTGGAAGCCAGCAACCATCTCCATCCCTGAAAGCAGGGAAGTTCTTGCCGTCCCATGTCTGACATGAGCAGCTCGTGAGTGTGGTTATGGGACCAGCAGCAAAAGCTTTTAAGAGAATCCAAGTATGAGCTCATGCTGCCGCCATCCCCGCAGACCTCTAAGCCCTGCTTTACCAGGGGCTAAAGCAGCACTGGGGCTTTCTGACTGCTCCTGGGGAGTGTGAGCCATGCCCAGAGGGCCATGCAGGCAGGCAGCCTGCCTTCGGATGCTAGGTGCATCAGCATCACATCCACCCCTTCCCTGCCCATCCCTTTCCCACCACTACTGGGAGATGAAGCTACAGTAGGAGGAGTGAAGGGGGTGGAGCGAAGGAGCCAGAGGGCCAAGAAGCAGGGAGGAGAAGGAGGAGTGCAAGCGGCAGAAGAAGTGCAGGCTCAGTGAGCTGCCACATTCCCACTGTGTTGTTACCACCCTGGCATGGGGGTATCAGCAAGCTGTGCAGGGAAAATGCTGGCCACATGCTATTTCACAGGTATCTGGTTTGAAGCTGGACAGTTCTAAAGGGCAGATGTTTAGTGGGTGATAGAGCCATGCTGATTTCTTGGGCACTGGGGCAAGAGCCCCATCCAGCTTTGCTGCACACTGGGACCTTTCAGTTGATACCAGGTTTGGATCCTCCATTTTTCACACCTAGCACCTTTTCTCCCTGGAGTGTGTCTGTCAACATCTCTCCCAGGTGTACCCTATGTGCTCCGCAGGTCATTGGCATGTGAGAGCCGAGGTGCCAAATCTGGTAATGATGACAGTACTTAATGCCCCGGCAAGTTGCAGTCCTGGGCATTACCTTCTGGAGCCTAGGGCAGACCAAGCCTCACACAGCTGACCAGTCTATATTCTTTCATGGAGGAGGAGATTGAGACACTGAGAAGGGAAAACCCTGCCTAAGGTCAGGGTCAGAACTGGGAATAGAATGAGCAGTCGTCTTCTTCGTGACCCAGCTGCAAAGCAGCTTGGCTTACTGCAGTCAGGAACTGTGGGGGGTCACGAGAGATGGCTATCAAGAAAAGCACAAGCAGCAATCGGAATGGTCAGTGAAGTCTACAGTAAAAGCCTGCACGTCTCTGCTTGGAGCTGGACATGCAGCCCCAGAGGGAGCCCCAGGCCTTCTGGTTGGAAAACTGTTCCAACGGATAAGTTCCAGAGGGTTCCAGCGGGCATCTGATGAAGTGGGTTACTGCCCATGAAAGCTTATGCCCGAAGAAATTTGTTAGTCATTAAGGTGCCACAGGACTTCCATTGTTCCTACTGAGTAGTTATCAGGGTTCACAGTGACATTGGAACGGCGTATCAAGTGGGGTCCCACAGGGTTCAGTTTTGGATCCGGTTCTGTTCAATATCTCATCAATGGTGTGGAGAGCACACTTATGTAGTTTGTGGACTCTGCTAACCTGGGAGGGGTTGCAAGTGCATTAGAGGATAGGATTAAAATTCAAAATGATTTGAACAAACTGGAGAAATGGTCAGCTGTGTATAGGATGAAATTCAATAAGAACAAATGCAAAGTACTCCACTTAGGAAGGAACAATCAATTGCACATGTACAAACTGGGCAGTGACTGCCTAGGAAAGAGTACTGTAGAAAAGGATCTGGGGGTCATAGTGAATCACAAGCTAAATATGAGTCAACAGAGAAACACTGTTGCAAAAAAGAAAAAAAAAACCCATCCCTGAGTGGCTTGCTGTTAGCAAGAGCGTCGTAAGCAAGACATGAGAAGTAATTCTTCTGTTCTACTCTCTGTTGATTAGGAATCAACTGAAGTATTGTGTCTTGTTCTGGGTGCCACATCTTAGGGAAGATGTGAACAAACTGGAGAAAGTCCAGAGAAGAGCGACAAAGCCAATTGCAGGTCTAGAAAACATGACCTATGGAGGAAGACTGAAAAAACTGTTTAGTTTGGAAAAGAGAAGACTAAAGAGAGGCATGATAACAGGTTCAAGGAGGGAGAACCATTGTTCTCTTTAACCTCTGAGACTAGGACAAGAAGCAATGGCCTTACATTGCTGCAGTGGCAGTTTAGGTTGGCCATTAGGAAAAAGTTCCTACTTGTCAGGGTAGTTAAGCACTAGAAAAGTTGCCCAGGAAAGCTGTGCAATCTCTGTCACTGGAGGTTTTAAGAGCAGGCTAGACAAGCCCCTACCAGGGATGGCCGATGCTTGGTCCTGCCGTAAGTGCAGGGGACTGGACTAGATGACCTTGCAAGGTCCCTTCCTGTTCTATGATTCTATTTTATTCTCCCCGGGCAACTGCAAATGCTTCTGCTCTTCTCTGCTTCCCCCTGGTTTCACTCTTTCTCCTCTGGATCTAGTTCTTCCCAACACCCTCTTTGTCTCCTAGGCGCCATTCTAGGGGGAAGGGAATGCAGAGCAGAGACTGGGTTACCAGGCAGGGCTCCCCTCTCCCTTGCTCTTTTCCTGCCCTTTGCTTGCTGCTACCCTCCTGACCAGCCTCTTCTGATCTGCATTCCTTGCAGGATTAAGGAGCACACTCTGAAAAGAAGACGGAGCCAACCTCCACCTCCATCCGCAGAGCCTTGGGGAGTTGTTAACGATGGGGTGTCTGAAGAGGTCAGCCCAGCTACTGCTGCAGCTGCTGCTGCTTGGGGTCCTGAAGCCAGGCCACGGCTCTGCCATGTTGGGCACCCTGGATCTACAGATAGATGAGGAGCAGGCAGCCGGCACAATCATCGGGGATATCAGCGCTGGCTTGCCCCCCAGCACCACTGCCTATATGTACTTCATCTCTGCACAAGAGGGCAGTGGTGTCACCACGGACCTGGAGATAGATGAGAACACAGGCCTCATCAAAACAGCCCGTGTGCTGGACCGGGAGAGCCGGGACCACTACAGCTTCATTGCTGTCACCCCTGAGGGCATCACAGTGGAGGTGAACATCCAGGTGAATGACATCAATGACCATGCACCAGTGTTCCCCAAGCACCACGGCACCTTCCAAATCCCAGAGCATACGCCCATCGGCAGCAGGTTCCCCCTGGACCCAGCCTTTGACCCTGACAGCGGCCTGCTGAACACCCAAGGTTATGTGATCAAAGGAGAAAATGTTGGCCAGGCCTTTCGACTGGAGACACGGAGGGGCCCCAATGGGGTCTTGTACTTGGACCTGGTTGTGAGCAATATCCTAGACCGGGAAAACTGCTCTTCCTACTCCCTGCTGCTGGAGGCCTATGATGGTGGCTCCCCTCCACGGAGTTCTCAGATGACTTTGGATGTGTCCATCCAGGACATCAATGACAATGCGCCTGCCTTCAACCAGAGCCGCTACCACACCCTCATCTCAGAGAACCTGAAGCCAGGCAGCAGCATCCTGCAGGTCTTTGCCTCTGATGCAGACGAGGGTGACAATGGGGCTGTGGTGTATGAGATCAACCGGCGGCAGAGTGATCCTGAGCAGTACTTCACCATTGATTCCAGGACAGGTGTCATCAAACTCAACAAGGGTCTGGACTACGAGATGAGGAAGGTGCATGAGCTGGTTGTGCAGGCGCGGGACAAGGCTGTGCACCCAGAGGTCACCACAGCCTTCGTCACCATCCATGTGCGTGACTACAATGACAACCAGCCCACCATGACCATCATCTTCCTGAGTGAGGATGGCTCACCACAGATCTCGGAGGGTGCCCAGCCCGGCCAGTACGTGGCACGCATCTCTGTCTCAGACCCTGACTATGGTGAGTACTCCAACGTCAATGTCTCCCTTGAGGGGGGAGATGGCAAATTTGCCCTCACCACCAAGGACAACATCATTTACTTGATCTGTGTGGACCAGCTGCTAGACCGGGAGGAGAGAGATTCCTATGACCTGCGGGTGACAGCCACTGACTCAGGGACCCCTCCGCTGAGGGCAGAGTCAGCCTTTGTGCTGCAGGTGACGGATGTCAATGACAACCCACCACTCTTTGACCAGCTGGAGTACAAGCAGAGTATCCCTGAGGTGGTGTATCCAGGCAGCTTCGTCTTGCAGGTGACTGCCCGGGACAAGGACCAGGGTTCCAATGGGGAGGTGCAGTACAGCATCCTGCACAGCGAGGACACCCACTCCAACTGGTTCACGATCGACCCTGCCACAGGCATCATCACCACCGCTGCCACCCTGGATTATGAGAAGGACCCACAGCCCCAGCTGACAGTGCTGGCCCTGGATAGAGGGACGCCTGTCCTCTCCTCCACGGCTGTGGTGCACGTTGCTCTGCAGGATGTCAATGACAATGAGCCGGTGTTCAAGAGCAACTTCTACAATGTCTCCCTGAAGGAAAACACTCCTGCTGGGACCTGCTTCCTACAGGTGGGGGAAGAGCTAAACAGGGACCTGAGGCACAGGGTGGGGTGGCCAGGCAGGGGGAGAGGGCTGGGGTGCAGAGCAGTCAGAAGGAGTGATCAAGGCTACGGGTGGGGGATATTATAGTTGGGCAGAGGAGCTGGAGGGTAGTGGCGGAGGAATCCGGGCCAGGGATGGATGAATTGGGAAAATTGACCTGGAAGGGGAAGGGGTCAGAGAGTAGCGGGTGAAGTTGCCCCCTGGCAAGGCAGCAGGGCCTGGGATGGGTAATATTATTAGAAACAGTATTGCAGTGGCACTAAGAGCCTGTGCCTGAGATCAGGGCCTCTCTTGTGCTGGGCGCCGCACAGACCTCGACTGAGATCGGATTTCTGTGAAAGTGTGTGATTTAGTGGCTTTGAGGTGCATGGAGCTTCTTCATTCTCTCCAAGTTGGTCTGTGCAGAGCTGGGAAAAGAACCCAGGAATCCAGACTCTTTCATCACTGAACAGTACTTCCTACCCAATAATAACCCAAGAGTGAGTCTTATTGTGAACAGGCTGCAAACGCCTGGGACGCAGCCAGAGAAGAGCATGCTGGGGATGGGACACTGCTGCTTTTCAGGCCCACGGCTATCGGGGAGGGAAATAAGAGGCCGAGGGTGCAGGGTGGGCTGAGGTGTAGAGTCTGTGGGCTGAGAGATTCAGGGGGGGCTGCTTCAGGGTCAGGAACAGAGACAGGCAGAGGGGAGGCATTCACTCCATGAAGTGGCAAGTCCATGCAGGGGGAGATTCCTTGGGAGCCAAAATGGGATATGTCTGTTTGAGGTGAGCTGGGCGAGTGATGGCCCCGTGGGGATGGTGACTTATTGGGAGCAAGACATGGCTCTGAGGCACTGTGGAGTGGGAGAGATGGCTCTGAGGCGGTGGGGGGAAGGTGATCTGTGGGGCTGACACTTGTTGTGAGGAAGGTGATCTGTGGGGCTGACTCTTGTTGTGGGGAAGGTGATCTG
>ML688303.1:468993-492850 GCA_007922175.1 Pelusios castaneus | reverse complement strand
CCCAGCTGCAGCTCTCCCCTTCTCCTCAGCCCAATCTCCCCAGCTGCGGCTCTCCCCTTCTCCCCAGCCTGATCTCCCCAGCTGCGGCTCTCTTCAGCCCGATTGCCCTGGCCGCGACTCTCCCCAGCCCAATGGCCGCAGCTCTTTTTCTTCTCTCCAGCCCAACCCATAGTAAATTAATATTACATTAATTAGCAAATTAATTAATTATTAATTTAATTTGTAAATTAATTAATTAGCAGATTAATATTAGAGGCCATTTAGGTCGACTTAAGAGCTATTCCCCATCTACACTGGTTTAAGTCGACTTAATAAGGTCGACTTAAGCCTTAAGTCGATCTTCAGAGGTGGTGTTATTAAGTCGACTTAAGAAAGTGCTTAAGTCAACTTAATAAAAGCCCAGTGTGGACACAGGGTTCTTTAGGTTGACTTAACCCTCCTTAAGTTGTCCTAAGGCTCCAGTGTAGACGTACCCATAGATTGCAAGGACAGACGAAATCACTGTGATCATTTAGTCTGTATAATGTAGGCTGAGGCAGGGATTTCCCTACACTCCCCCATACCCCCCTGAATTTTCCCAACACAACACCCAGTTGTCTGCTGCTAGTAACATAGTGTTATACCAGTTTAGTCATTGGTTGGAACTTGGAAATGACTGAACTGAACTCACTAAGGAGTAAGGGCGTTCAGATGCCATGCCAGACTGATTCTCAGTTGAGAGAGAGAAGGAGGTGGGGAGGGGACAGATGCCTGAGTTACAAGCAGTATCTGATTAGTAATCAGCTCTATCTTTTAACAAGGATTGGGCTGGTCAAATAGTGCTTGTAGCTCTTAGTTAGACTCCATACAGTCTTGTTATTTTAAGATCCAAAGGGGGAGCCGTGTTAGTCTATTGCAGAGAAACAAACAGACTCCTGTGGCACTTTTAGAGTACGTCTACACTGGAGGATCTGTTAAGTTGACTTAACCAAAGTCGACTTTAAGTCGACCTTGTTAAGTCAACTTAGTGATTCCACAGCCCTTTGTCCACACTGGCAGGTGCTAGGTCGACAGAGGAGTGGCCAGGAACTCTGCGAGGGGGCTTGGAGGCCAATTAGGTTGACTTAAGGGCTATTTCCCATCTACACTGGCCTAAGTCGCCTTAATAAGCACCCAGTGTGGATGCAGCCGTCTGTAGGTCAACATAATCATCCTTAAGTCAACGTAAGGCTACAGTGTGAACAGACCCTTAAAGACTAACAGATTTATTTATCACATGAGCTTTCATGGGATTTTCTCCCACGAAAGCTCATGCAATAAATAAATCTGTTAGTCTTTAAAAGTGCCACAGTACTCTGTTTGGTTTTTTGTTATTTCAAGTGACCATTACAGCTGAAATCACTGATAAGTGCTAGTGCTTAGACCTGCTATGGGACAGTCACTGTGTTTCTGTCCCCAGATTGCTGGCCTGCATCATCATAAGTTCCCTCACTGAGACCTAAAATCACAAAGGTTAGGTCACAGTGTGGAGGTAGCAGCAGAAGGTCCTCCATCCCCCTTTTCCCTGGAAGGTGAACTCATGGGAAAGTGCTCTGAGTTGTGGGTCTCCAGTACTGACCAAGGTGTGGTGACAGGAGAAGGGAGTGGCACAATAAAGGAACATTTGTTTGTACAACTGTGTTCAGTGACTTTGCTCCAGAATGCTAGATTTGTGACTGGGAAACTTACATAAATGTTTCCTAATAGGCCAATATTTTTTAAAACACTTTCTTTGCCAAGGTCATTATCTCACACTATCACTATCTTGGGAGGCTGTTATCTTGGATAGTTTCTGTACTAAACATTTTTTATGTTTTAATTAATTTTTACATAAGAGCATGAGAATGGCCATATTGGATCAGAGCAATGTTCATCTAGCCCAGTAATCTGCCTTCTGACAGTGGCCAGTGCCTGATGCTTCAGGGAATGAGCAGGACAGGCAGTCATGGAGCTATCCATCATCCCTTCTCATCTGGTCCCACCTTCTGGCAAAAAGAGACTAGGAACATTTCAGAGCATAGTATTGCATTGCATCCATCTTGCCTATCTCACCTATTCCCCATAAACTTATCTAAATCTTTGTTGAACACTTGGTCTGGCCCGTCACAACATCCTCTGACAAAGAGTTAAACAGGTTGACTGTGTGTTATGGGAACAAACGCTTCCTTTTGATAGTTTTAAACCTAACTGCCTATTCATTTCATTGGGGGACACCTAATTCTTGTGTTATGTGAAGTATTAAATAGCATTTCCATATTCTCTTTCTCCATACCATTCAAGACCACCATCATATTTCCCCTTAGTCATTTTGTTTCCAAGCTGAAAAGTCCCAGTTTTATTAAGCTCTCCTCAGATGGAAGCTGTTCCATACCCCTAATAATTTTAGTTGCCTTTCTGTGTACCTTTTCCAATTCCAATACTTTTTTTTTTTGAGATGTGGCAACCAGATCTGCATGCAGTGGAAGTACCATAGATTTATAGAATGGCATTATGATATTTTATGTCTTATTATTTATCTCCTTCCTTTCTTATTGGTTCCTAACATGCAATTAGCTTTTCTGCCTGCCACTGCACCCTGAAGAGAATTTTTCAGAGAACTATCTACAGTGGACTCTAACATCTCTCTCTTGAGCAGTAACAGCTAAGTTAAACCCCATCATTTTATATGTATAGTTGGGATTCTGTTTTCAAATGTGCATTACTTTGTATTTATCAACATTGAATTTCATCTGCCATTTTGTTGATCCCTTTGTAAAACAAAAAACACAGAAGGAAGTAGATAAAGTGCTTCATAGAAGGTTTGAGTAGTCAACTTTGCATGATAATCTAATCAAATGGTCATGAAACACTTTTCATTTTTTACTGTGATGCTATACAGCTTCTCTTTCCGCCCCACCTCCACCCCCCACTTCATTGGCCATCACACCCCACCTGTAAATTCAATTGGCTCTTCTCTGAACACTCTCCAATTTACCAACATCCTTCTTAAATTGTAGAAACCAGAACTGAATACAGTATTCCAGCAGGGATCACACCAGCGCCAAATACAGAGGTGAAATAACGTCTTTACTTCTACTTGAGATTCCTCTGTTTATTCATCCCACGATCGTATTAGCACTTTTGGCCACAGCATCACATTAGGAGCACAGATTCAACTGATTAGCCACCATGATTTCCAAATTGTTTTCAGAAACACTGCTTCCCAGAACAGGCTCCTATCCCACAAGTATTGCCTACATTCTTTGCTCTTAGATACATACATTTATGTTTAGTCTTTCTAAAATACATATTGGTTTTTGCACCCCGATTAACATGTAATTCAGATTGCTCTGTATCAGGGACCTGTTCTCTCCATTATTTACCACTCTGCCAGCTTTGGTGTCATCTGGAAGCTTTAACAGTGATCATTTATAATTTTTTCTAGGTCAATGATAATTTTAACTTGTGTCGAGCTTAGAAACAGTCCTTATGGGATATCACTGGCAGTACACCTGATTGATGATGAGTGTTATCACATGGTGTGATATGTCTCTATTACTTGTTTTTTCCCCAAATACGGAACAGAAATATGTATTGAACATTTCTGTCTTTTCTGCATTATTATTGATAATTCTACATATCCATCTAATAACAGATCAATTGCATTGTTAGGATTCTTTTTTGTTACTAAAATATTTTTAAAAACTCCTTCTTATTGTCCTTAACTCTGCTGGCCATAGATTTCTCCTTGTGGTCTTTTGCTTCCTTATCAGTTTTCGACAGTTTCCAGCTTCTGATTTATATTCATTAGTATCAGCTTCCTCTTTCTCCATTCATTATATGTGTGCGTGCGCGTGAGCCTGTTTATAGATATATGCATAAAATATGATATTTTACGGCTGCTAACCAGTGCAGCCTTTCTTGATTGGGCACATGGACAGCTCGGAATGACAGTGACCCAGCAAAGTTCCTGATACTCTAATCACTGTAGATGTATGGTTGGTATTTAACATCCTTAAAGTCCACCTTGCTGATATTTGATCCCACACCTTGATACAGCCGTATGCAGTCCGCTCAGACCCTATGGGAGGAGTTCCCAAACTGTAGTATGTGTGGTATGTGAGACATCTTTGGGGGGGGGGGCACATGGGAGAAATTGTGTAATGGTGGATTTTATTGATTTGATTATTTTATTTATTGCATTTTCATAATAGGTCTCTCAGACCAAGCTTTCAAATTCTAAGGTGCTTTGTTACATAAAATGTGGTGGTTTATTTCCTTTAAGATGTACCAGAGGGAACACAGAGACACTGGTGTATCAAGCCCTCATCTCCAGTCACTGTACAGAGCAGGTTCAGTTGCCCAGGAACTGTCCAGTCGAACTGAGCTCAATCTTTTTCAGTTGTATTCATCACATTATCACTCTACCTGTTTGTAACAGTGAAATATGGACACCTGGCTAAAGACAGGGAGTGTTAAGAAGAACACACAAAATATCAGTGATGAGAAGGGCAGGGGTTCAAAGACAGCTGGTAGATCTGGAAGGGGTACGTAGTAAGAAAAGTTAGGGAACCTCTGCACTATGGCATCAAAATTCCTCAAGGGCTTCGATTATACGTGCCACCCAGCTCCTACCTGGGACCATAATTTTGTCCTTCTAAAACATACAGGCCCACTGTGAGAGTGCTTGGGACCCTACCTTCTACATTACATCGGCACAGTCCGTAAGCGCCAAATCCTTATTGCTCAGACTGCCTTATACATCTTTCCTCTCCTGTGTGAAATGGGAGACCAGTCCTGCACAGTGTCCAGAGAGGACTGCACCATTGATTGGTACAGAAGGGCATTGGAATATTCTCTGTATTCTCCTCATCCCATCCATCATGCATGCAGCCACCTTGCTTGCGGGTTTGCCTGCTGTACACACTGAGCAGAAGGCTTCACTGCAGTGATACCGACCTCCCTTGCCTAAGCTGGTAGGTAATTTAGCCCCCTGTAAGTGTAGGAGGAGTTTAATATTTTTCCTCCCATGTGTATTGCTTTCCAATGATCAGCATTTAATTTCATTTGCCAGCAGAGTGAGTGAGTCCACCTGTGGGAAGGTGTGCATTTTAACATACTGTGGACAGAGTGCTTCCGACTGTGTGTGCCACTTATCCAGTTGTGTGGCCACTGCTGATTCTTTAAGCAGTTCTTCTCTTAGCGAGTTACCTGCTACAGTTGGCCCTCCAGTGAGTAGCTGATGTCTCCAGCCTCTGGGAATCGTTCCATTTTGCCTGTGACCACGCTCCACGTAGTCAATGACGTGACAAGCACCCAGTTGTCTGCTCTCAGTTGCTGGTTTTAGGCATCCTGTGACATAGCAGCAGCTTCTGCCCGACCCGAACGATGCACACTCTGTGCCCTCTGTGGTGAATCAGATGTTACAGAATCAGATCTTTTATTTTACGCGCCGCTCCCTGCGTCTCCTCGTTGACAGGAACAGCTCTTTGCCCTGCAGGAGTTGTGGTGCTTTGTGGTGTCGTAGGCAGTGGAGCTGACGTGCTTCCTGTGGCCGGGGCTGGCGTGAATTGGCCCTAACAGTCCGTCAGAGCCACGTGTGTGGCCTGTGTCTCAGTCCACCCATGGATGAGGGCATAAGGACTGCCCTGCCCCTGTCCCTGATGTTTCTGAGGTCAAGACAGGGGCTGTGATCAGCTGGGACTGCAGCACTCTGAAAGGGTGGCAGCCCTACGGGCAACCAGGGCCAGCTTCACCCTGTGGAAAGGCAGTGGGGGTCAGTGATGTCACTGGCTACCCCAGACTGCGTAACTTGCCTCAGCTCCACACTTTCCATGTCGCTGTCAGTACCTGGCCTGGGCCAGGGAAGCTAATGAACCAACCAGCAGACCAAATTTAGGGACAAATCCTGGTCACAGGCCACCTGAGACACGTTGTGTATACATTAAGAAGACCCTCAGCTAGGGTTTGTCTCTAGCCTGTGGCACAAAGGCTTTGGGTCAAACTCTGAGCTCTAGTTGTAGGGTGCAGAGCACTGGTTTGCAAGGGTTCAGCACCTGACGGGCAGGCACTGCCATCTGCTGAAACTGATGCTGTGGCTCCAAAATGTAATGTCAGGACCTTCCTGGATCCTGCTCAGCTCCTGGTGGCAGTGAGTTCCACAGGACAATGATGCGCTGAGGTTAGAAACATTTCCTTTGCCCCAATATAATTCGCCCCCATCAGAGTCAGTGACTCCTCCTTGTTCCTGGGTAGCAGGGGCGGAGAGGCATAGGGGATGCCTCAGTCAGATGCTGTCCTAGCCAATATTTTCTCTCCTTCAGCCCCATCCCCTCTGTCCCTGGATAGGAATCTCTCCAGTCTCTGATCATTCCCAGATGGGTAAGGAGCGGCCCCAGGACAGTGCCAGAGGAGGGAAGGGGAGAGACGATGTAGGGGAGTGTTAGAGAGGGAGGGGTAAGCAGATCCATTGTGATTTTGCACTGGAGGCTGAAGAGCACTGTGTACCTATCACGCTGGAGCTTGGTATCCTGTCCCTGCTGGGGCTCAGCTATGTCAGAGGCAGAGGTGAGGCAGCTGTTATGGAGAGTGCTGTCACCCTGACCCAGGGCCCTGCCTGCGGGAATGAGAGTCTCTGCGGCTTGCCCAGATAATCCCAGGGGTCTCTCCCTATGCAGGATTAATGCGGGTAAGGGGGCTCTGCTGCTGGAGCCCCGCTCAAATGCCGCACATTCCCCCAGCCCAGCCCCATAGCTACCAGAAGGATCCTGCATTGCACTGGCGAGACAAAGGCAGGAGCCTCTGTGAAGTGCTCTAACTCTGACCCTCCACTTCCCCCAGCCCATGAGATAACAGTGCACTGGGGAGGAGGGCTAGACCCAGGCCCTGGGGACTGAGATCGATGGGGTGAAGAGGGTCGCAGTTCTCTTTCTCTCTCCCTAGTAAGGCTGTGGGGCACCAGTGCTGGGGAGCTGGGTGCTGGGAGGGGATGTGTGGGGGGCAGCGATGAGCCTGGGACATAATGGGGAGTTAAGTGGGGCCTGGAATCCGCATGGGGCCAGGAACATCTTGGCAAGCAATGAAGCACCTAGGACATGGGGACAGGGAAGGGGGCAGCTGGAGGAGTTTATGCATTTTACGCACGATGAAACCTATGAGATGTTTCCACTCACAAGATATTTAATGAGATAGCCCTGTCTCTGCCCTCCATCTCTCTGTTCATTCTGTTTCTGGTGTAAGGCCTGGCTGGCTGCAGCCAGTAAATGAGGGTCCTGTCCCAGGGTCAGTGAGCCCTTTAATAGGGAGAGGCATCCAGGGCAGCTTTGATCAGCTGACACCCAACTGGGCTTAAAAGAGGACACCTGAATTTCAGAGTCAGTCAGGAAAGGGGTATGAGCTGCCCAGGGGTGACAGGAAAGCCATTCTGCAGGCTTTCCCTGGGAATAAAGAGGAATTGCCTAGGGGACTGAACGAGCTGAAGACCTGGAACGTCTGAAACCTGAGGCCTGTCTGAGAGCAGACTAGAGGAGCAAGGAAAGGCTACCAGATCATCAGCAGAGAGGTGACCTTGCTGGCCTTTCTGAACCAGAGAGCCAGTGCCAAGAGTCAGAAAAGGGCTGAGTTTTTGGACTGTGTTTGAATCAAAGTCAAGAGATGAGGTGGGTGGCTTGGAGAGTGGGGCCCTGGAACAAGGGCAGAAAGGAACTAGGAACTAAGTGGTGGTGGAGTCATGAGTGGGTGACTTGGAAGCAGTGTCCCTGGAGAGAGAGAAATGATAGAAATATAGGACCTGAAGGGACCTCATTAGATTACCTAGTCCGGCCCCCTGTAGTGAATCTGGACAAGTATTATCTAGTCCACCCCTGACAGGTGTTGGTCTAACCTGTTCTTAAAAATTTCCAATGACGGAGATTCTGTAACTTCACTTGGTAATTTCTTCCAGTGCTTCACCAGCATGGATTCACCAAGGGCAAGTCATGCTCGACCATCTGACTGCCTTCTATGGTGAGATAACTGGCTCTGGATGTGGGGAAAGTGCTGGACATGGCATATTTTAATTTTAGCAATGCTTTTGATATACTCTCCCACCGTATTCTTATCAGCAAGTTGAAGAAGTATGGGTTGGATGAATGGACTATAAAATGAATAGAAATTTGGCTAGATCATCAGGCTCAATGAGTAATGATCAACAGCTCAATGTCCAGTTGGCAACCAGTAACAAGCGGAGTGCCCCAGAGGTTGGTGCTGGGTCCAGTTTTTTTTAACATCCTCATTAATGATCAAGAAGATTGGGGTGGGTGAACCCTCAGCAAGTTTGTAGATGACACTAAATTGGGGGGAATGGAAGATATGCTGGAGGGCAGGGACAGGATACAGAATGACCTAGCTGGATTGGGCCAAAAAAAATCTGATGAGATTCAACAAGAACAAGTACAGAGTCCTGCACTTAGGATGGAAGAATCCCATGGACTGCTACAGACTCAGGACTGACTGACTAGACAGCAGTTGGATAGAAAAGGACCTGGGGGTTTCAGTGGACTAGAGGCTGGAGATGAGTCAACAGTTTGCCTTTATTGCCAAGAAGGCCAACAGCATATTGGGCTGCATTAGTAGGAGCACTGCCAGCTGGATGGGAAGTGATTCTACCCTATTTGGCACTGGTGTGGCCACAGTTGGTGTATTGTGTCCAGTTTTTGGCCCCCATTATAAGAAGGATGTGGCCAAATTGAAGAGTTCAAAGGAGGGCAACAAAAATGACGAGGTGGCTGGAGCTCATGGCTTGTGAGGAGAGGCTGAGGGAAGTAGGTTTGTTTAGTCTGCAGAAGAGAAGTGAGGGGGGATTTGATAGCAGCCTCTAATGATCTGAAACGGGGCTCCAGGGAGCATGGAGCTGGGCTGTTCTCAGTGGTGGCAGAGGACAGAACAAGGAGCAGTGGTCTCAAGTTGCAGTGGGGAAGGTCTAGGTTGGATATTAGGAAAAGCTTTTTCATTAGGAGAATGGCGAAGCACTGATATGGATTCCCTAGGGAGGTGGTGTAATCTCCATTCTCAGAAGTTTTTAAGGTGCAGCTTGACAAAGCCCTGCCTGGTGTGATTTAGTTGGGATTAAACAAACAAGGAGTCCTGTGGCACTTGACGTTGGACTAGATGAGGTCCTGAGGTCCTTTTCCACCCTAATCTTGTATGATTCTATGATATACTCACAGTTAGAATTTCCTAATGGCTATTGTAAATCTTCCTTTCTGCCCTTTAACACCATTACTTCGTGTTCGGTCCTCAGTCAGAGGTGGATCAAAGGCTGCTGGGCCCCTGGGCCTCTTACGCCGGTGGGCCTACCCGCCCCTTGCCAGCAGGCTAGCGGGTGGGGCCTAGGGCCAGAGGCTGGCCACAGCCTGACCGGTTGGCCCCCTGGGGATGTTGGGGCCAACTGGACTCAAAAAGAGAGGGAAATCCTCCTGAAGGCCTTGCTGATGGAGGCAGTGCTGAGACCAGCCTTCAAGTCAGGCTGAATCCCGTCATCTTCCCAACTCTCTGCAACACACTTAGCTCTGTCTGGTGACACAGTAATGTGTCCCTACACCGTGGCTGAGAACCACTGACCTAGAGAACCAGCATTGCCATAGGTCTTCTGTACCGAGGTGCCTATCTTCAACTTGGCACCAGCCCTGCCTTATCCTCAGCAGCACAGCTTGGGTTGGGCGACTAGCATCGCCAGTTGCCATCCTCTGACTCTCCAGTGCCAAGCAGTGTTCATTCGAACACCATATGACTCAGGGTTTGGGGCACCGCTCCCCCACTCCATGGCAAGGCACTGCATTGCAGCAAGGGAGCCAACTACTGCCCTTCCCCCCCCCCCCCCAATCATCCTACAGCAAATCAGTTTCTTCAGGAGAGGATAGGCAGCCTGTAACCCAATCGGGGCAGCCCAATCCCTCAAAGAGAAAGGAGCAAGCTTCCTGTCCTTCGGCTCCAGGTTAGCCACAGGGTCAGTGGCCAGTGCAGTGTCTATATTAGGGACCTGGAGGCTTCTGGGGCCTGAGGACCATGCTCATATCAATCCTCTAGCATGCATCAGCGCTGGTGGCCACAGAGGGAGCTTAGGAGTCAGCATAAGAGGAGGATTTGGACCCCCAAGAAGGGACACCAATAACAGGAGAGGATGCCATCTCCTCACATGCCAACATACTCCTCGTCATCTTCCCCAGACAGGGTGGCTGTGTTGGGTCTGTCCATGCCTCTAGATGATTTTAGGGCCCACTGGGCACTCAAGGAGGCCTTGGACAGCCTCTTTGATGTACTACCAGAGCAGTGCTGGCCTGGGTCACACTGCCTATATATGAAGGGGTAAAAGCCCTGTGACAGATCCCATTATCCTTGCCGCCGTCATCTGAGAACAGAAAAAAAGTACTATGTTCCCACCAAGGGCTTCAAATATTTGTTTACCCCCCAACTTCTCCGGGTTCCCTGGTAGTGATGGCTGCCAATGCGTGCAATAGGCAGGGCCAGCCTAGCTCAGCTCTCAAAAACAAGAACAAGAAAACGCTGAACCTATTTGGGAGAGGAAATTGTTCATCTGCAAGCCTGCAATTCCTTATTGCAAATCACCAAGCACTCCTGCGCAGGTACAATTACAGTTGTTGGGACTCCCCCACGTGCTTTGGGGAGACTCTGTCCCAAGAGGAGGTGCCAGACTTTGCCATCATCCTGGAGGAGGGTAGAGCAATGACTAAAGCTACCCTACAAATGGTCTCCAACACTCTAGACTCAGCTACGAGATCCATGGCCTTGGCTGACTGTATGCATTGGTGCTCTTGGCTACAGTCTTCTGGGCTGGCCCAGTCCATTCAGGACCTCCCGTTGGACAGGACTACTCTCTTCTCAGAGCAGATGGATGCCGAGCCCCACAGTCTAAAGGATTCGAGGGTCACTCTGCATTCCTTGTGCCTTATATCCCCCAGGCCTCGATGTGCCAGTTCCACTCCCAACGGCAGTTGCTGAGATACCAGCCTCCGTGTCTGCCTTCTATAGTGAAGGGACAAAGATAAAGGGGTCAGGAGGCCCCAGGCAAGTGTGCAGTTCCACTCCAGCTGCCCAGCTGAGGCCTTTCCAGCAGCCAGCACCAGTCCTTCTGGTGGTGCACCCTAGGATGATGGCATTGAAGTTTCAAGACACGATCCTCGCTCCCTTCCTACCCAGATGGGCCAGAATAACATAAGACTGTTGGGACATTGGCATCAGTTTGGTGGGATATATCCTGCAGTTTTCATCCCCACTCCTCACAACCCACTTTCCCCATCACACTTCAGGGACCCCTCTCATGAGCAGTTTCTCATGTGGGAGGTGGAAAACCTTCTCAGTTTGGGGGCTTGTAATGGGGTCTATAAGCGCCATTCAGAACTTAGGCAGGAGGGGAAGGAGAGCTTTCCTTACCTGTGAATAAACAGAACTGCCATACCCATGGCTCAGCTGCAGGAGCTGTCACTCTTGGAGACAGACAGCCACAGCTGAACCCTGTGAAGGAGGCAAAACCCAGTATAAAGGATGCAGTCGAGCAACAAAGGGGGATAGGCAGAGAAGTCTACTGGGGAGGATAACCAGCCAGTCACCTAAAGGAGAGGGGCGCCCTCTGAGGGAACCCAGGAGGCCCTGGATACATACCCAGCCAACAGATAGTGTGAAGAGCACCGCCCCGACTATGAAGGTACCCCTTTCAAGCCCTGTCAGCTCCCCTCCCTTCCCCTTCACGAGAGCAGGGACGTGCGAGCGTAATAAAGGGGACTGATGCTGGCTAAGGAAACAAGAAACCAGCACAACCGCATGTTACTCCTGTGGGCAACTTCGGACAGGTCTGTCTCAGGGAGGCAAGGGCCCGAAAGAGGGGCCCAAGAAGACTCATGATTCCTGTAGAGGTTTTTGGCCAATTGGCTCTGGCCCTCCAGGAGCGACCAGATCTGTATCTAGAAACAAATATCTAGTGTGGCAGGGAAACCTGAGGAAGATAGAGTCTCCATCAAATGCATTCACGGCGATACAGCACTGTGGCGACTGGGTTGTGCTCAGGCACTGTGGCTGCATCTACACTGGTAAATTAAGTCAACTTAATTTACCCTGCGTCTACACTACAGTTTCCTTAAGTTCACTTAAGCAGCTTGCTTAAGTCAACTTAGGGAAAATAAAGTCGACAATTAAAATTAAGTCGACTTTATTAAACCTCCTTTCCACTAGACCTAAGGCTTACGTCGACTCCCTAGGGTCGACTTAAGCCAGTGTAGCCATGGGGAAGCCCTAAGTCGACTTAGGGCTACCCAAGGGCTATACCAATGCCCTCCCTGCCGGGGGGGGGGGGGCACAGGGGGAGCCTGGCATGCCCCCCCACAGAGCAGGGCAGAGCCCTGCCCACCCTGCCCCATGCCCTGCCAAGGTCCCTGTCCCCCTTTGCCCCATTGTACCAATGGGGCAAAGGCTGAGCCCCCTGGCATTGGGTAAGGGGTGCCCCCCCACCCCTGTGGACCTGCCCTAGGTCCCCCTAAGCCCCACAAAGTCGACCTAGGTGTCCAGTGTGGACGCTCTAGGTCAACTTTTTAAGTTCCCCTTTAAGTCGACTTTATTTTTAAGTGGAGACACATTAAGTCGACTTAAATTACCCAGTGTAGACATAGCCTGTGGGTCCTGTGCTTCCTGCCCTGACTGCAACTGGCTTTCCGCTTTCCAGACACCCAGTATGGCAGTTCCTCAGTCTCTCCTGCCCTGGGGTTGGACTTTCCACCCCGCAGGCCGTTGAGCCCAGGGCCCTAAGGCCTGTCTGGGAGAGCTTGCCCTGATTGCCTGTACCTTTCAGGTGCTAACAGTAACAGCTACAGGTCAACTCCGTCCAGCTTGGCTCTGCTCCGCTCTGCTCCAAACACAAGAATTCCACTCCTAGCTCCACCTCCAAACTCCACACCCAAACTCTCCCTTCCTGACTGCAACATGGGCTTTTTTTATATCCTAATTGGTCTCAGGCATCATCATTGACCTAGACAAACCCTGTCCTAGTTACCCTGGAAACAGGAATTTGCTGAACCTAGGGCTGATATATCTGCCCTCCACCACCCTCCGATAGCCATCAGGCCTGGCTCATGCACCTTACCCCAGCATGACGTAAGGCTAACCATGGAAGGGTGACAAGACCAGTTGAGGGTGCATGTGCCCCTGGACTTTCCCTATCCTGTGACTCTAGGCCAGGACTACCCATATTTCCCAGAGCTCCTAAAGATGGTCCCCGAACAACCCAAAGTGGATAATCCAACTTAGATACCTGGGGTCCTATTCCCATTTAAGGACCCTGACCTCTTCACCTCCTGCCCCAGGAAGGAAATGTGGGTGGAAAGGAGAGAATGGTGGGAAGTAGGCGAGACAAGTGTCTCCATGGGAGTGGTAGAAGGCGTGGATAAGCTAGCTTGGGCAGAGGTACTGCCAGCCATGAGAGTGGACTTCTCCTCAGCTTATTCTAGTTCAAGACCAGGCCTTGTGGATTACATGAGTTGGCCACTATATTCCAGTGTTTCATGGACTAGTTGCTTTGATCACATAGTCAGTATGCAGTGGCAAAGTTTGGGACTCCCACCTAGGCAAAGAAGCCGTGGTCCTCCATTCCATACAGGAAGTTGGACTAATGGTACTTCCTGCTAAGTGCGCCATTGGGAAAGATGAAGCCCGTTACTTAGGGCGTACAGTGGGTAGGGCCCAAGTTGGCCCCGTAATAGACAAGGTTCATGCCCTTCAGGCTTAAAAGACCCCTATGATGAAAAATCAGGTATGCACCTTCTTAGGTCTGACTGGCTACTATTGACAGTTTACACCACATTTTGCTAAGATATTGCTCGGGACTGCAGAGATAAAATCAGAAAGGCCAAAGGACAATTGGAGTTGCAGCTAGCAAGAGATGTGAAGGATAACAGAAAGGGGTTCTGTAAGTATATCAGCAACAAGAAAAGGATCAGAGGTGGTGTAGGTCCCTTACTGAATGGGGCAGGCACCCTCGTGGAGGATGATGCGGAAAAGGCTGAAGTACTCGATGCCTTTTTTACTTCAGTCTTCACAGGGAGGGCCAGCTCCCAGGCTACTACATGGGGTAACGCGGAATGGAGAGAAGAGCGGCCCTCGGTGATGGAAAGTCAGGTTAGGGAACACAATGAAATTGGATGTGCACAAGTCCATGGGGCCAGATGAACTGCATCCGAGGGTGCTGAGGGAGTTGGGGGAAGTGATTGCAGAGCCGCTGGCCATTATCTTTGAGAACTTGTGGCGAACGGGAGTGGTCCCGGAGGATTGGAAAAAGGCAAATATAGTACCTATCTTTAAGAAAGGGAAAAAGGAGGATCCGGGGAACTACAGACCGGTCAGCCTCACCTCAATCCCTGGGAAAATCATAGAGCAGGTCCTCAAGGAATCCATCCTGAAACACTTGGAGGAAAATAGAGTGATCAGGAACAGTCAACATGGATTCACCAAGGGCAAATCGTACCTGACCAACCTGATTTCCTTCTATGATGAGATGACTGGATTTGTAGATGCGGGAAGAGCCGTTGACGTGGTATCCCTTGACTTTAGCAAAGCTTTTGATACGGTTTCCCACAGCGTTCTCATCGGCAAGTTAAGGAAGTATGGGTTGGACGAGTGGACCGTAAGGTGGATCGAAAACTGGTTAGATCAACGGGCTCAGCGGGTAGGAATCAATGGCTCGATGTCTGGTTGGCAACCGGTAATGAGTGGAGTGCCCCAAGGGTCGGTCCTGGGGCCGGTTCTGTTCAACCACTTCATTAATGATCTTGATGATGGGATAGACTGCGTGCTTAGTAAGTTTGCGGATGACACCAAGTTGGGGGGAATGGTAGATACTCTGGAGGGCAGGGACAGGATCCAGGGAGACTTGGACAAATTGGAACACTGGGCTGAAAGAAACCTCATGAGGTTCAACAAAGACAAGTGCAAAGTCCTGCACTTAGGACGGAAAAATCCCAGGCACTGCTACAGGCTGGGGACCAATCGGCTAAGTAGCAGTGCTGTAGAAAAGGACTTGGGGGTTATGGTGGACGGGAAGATGAATATGAGCCAACAGTGTGCCCTTGTTGCCAAAAAGGCCAATGGCATATTAGGCTGCATCAGTCGGAGTATTGCCAGCAGATCAAGGGATGTGATAATTCCCCTCTATTCGACACTGGTCAGGCCGCATCTGGAATACTGTGTCCAGTTTTGGGCTCCCCACTACAGAAAGGATGTGGACAAATTAGAAAGAGTCCAGCGGAGGGCAACAAAAATGATTAGGGGGCTGGGGAACATGACTTATGAGGAGAGACTGAAGGAACTAGGCTTATTTAGTCTACAGAAGAGAAGACTGAGGGGAGATTTGATAGCAACCTTCAACTACTTGAAGGGTTGCTCCAAAGAGGAGGGAGCTAGGCAGTTCTGGGTGGTAACAGAGGACAGAACAAGGAGCAATGGTTTCAAATTACAGCTGGGGAGACCAAGGTTGGATATTAGGAAAAACTTTCTCACTAGGAGGGTGGTGAAGCATTGGAATGGGCTATCTAGGGAGGTGGTAGAATCTCCATCTTTGGAGATTTTTAAGGCCCGGTTAGACAAAACCCTGGCTGGGGTGATTTAGGGGGAGTGGTCCTGCTTTTTAGCAGGGGGTTGGACTAGATGACCTCGTGAGGTCCCTTCCAACCCTATGATTCTATGATTCTATGACAGTTTACACCACACTTTGCTATGATTACACGGCCCCATTAATCAACCTCATGGAAGACATTGTCCCCTCAGAAGTGCAAAGGACGCCCAGCTGTAATGCAGCCTTCTAAAAACTCAAGACCATACCCTGCAAACACCCAGTGCTGTACAGCCTGAACTTTGAAAAAGAGTTCATACTGCAAACAGATACATCAGATGATGTGCTGGAGGGTGGACCTCTCGCAGAAAGTCAAGGCATAAGAACATCCAATAGTCTACATCAGCAGGAAGCTTTTCCCCCAAGAGAATGCATATTTGGTGGTAGAAAAGGAATGCTTGGCTGCCAAGTGGGCGGTGGAAAGCCTAAGATACTATGTGCTGGGTAATGAGTTCACCCTGGTTATTGAGCATGCACCCTTACTCTGGCTGAATTTGAGGATCATGAGGTGGTATGTATCCCTACCGCCATATGCCTTCTGAATATAGCATCGTGCAGGCAAGCTCCACAGTAACAAAGATTTCCTGTCCAGAGAGGTAGCCTACACAACTCAAGACTGGGCACTGCTCTTGCGGGGACGGATATGTAATGGAGTCTATAAACCCCATTAAAAACTTAGGCAGGAGGGGAAAGAGCTTTCCTTACCTTCAAACAAACAGAACGGCCATACCCATGCTGAGCTGCAAAAGCTATCAGTCTTGGAGACAGACAGCCACAGCTGAGCCTTGTGAAGGATGCAAAACTCAGTATGAAGAATAAAGAGCAGCAAAGGAGGAGAGGCAGAGAAGTCTAAGATGGTAGAGCAGTCAGCCCTGCATCAGGCAGCCTCCATGAGCCTCTTAACAGGACAGCCCTGTTCAGACAAACCCAGTGAAAACAGCAGCTCCAGAGGCTGTAACCTGAGTAGGTGGCACAAACTGGGACATCAGAGAGACCCATCAAGTGTTTCTACCACAGCCGTACTTTGAAGCCATGTCAGACATTATTACTCACCTGTGCGAGTGCCCCTCACAACAGCCAGATCTTCTCTGCAGCTGCTGGGCCATAAGGCGGCTTGTATTTACATAATGAAGCCTGTGTGCCTAGGGCTCGGGCCATTCCAGTCATAACTGGTTTCGGTCACAGTCTCCTCCCCACACGTCTTGTCCTCACTGAAATGGTGGCAAGACCCTCACTCAGCACTGTAGGGTGTGCCATTTGAGGAGCTACCCCCCTCAATCACGTTGGTGTCCAGTGCTTCAGATTTGGCAGGAGGGAAGGGGGACATATCAGCTCCAGCCACATTACTTCAGAGGGTTTGGTCACAGGAGGAGCAAGAGATGCACATAAATATAAGAGAGCCATGGGTGATCCGCCTGGCTTGCAAGGTGTTCCTTTCATCTCAGGCAAGGTAGTGCATGTTCTGAGGGACAGCATGGTAATATACTGTGTTAGCAGATGGATGGGGGCTTGCTCACTGGTCCTTTGCAGGAAGGCAGTGTGACTGGGAACCTTGTAGTGAGCCATGATTTTCACTGCATAGTCTCTCACCTCTTGGGCATCAAGAGTGACACAGCAGATCGCTTCAACAGGACCATCGTACCCCACCACCAGTGATCACTCTACCTGAGGACAGCTGTTATGATCTTCCAGAGGTGGCATTCTCCTCAAGTGCACCTTTTTGCATCTAACTGAACAAGAAATGTCATCAGTTCTGTTTGATTCGTGGGTTTGAACACAAGTCGCTGTCCGATGCTTTTCTCTTACAGTGGATGGGGATTCTGATATAACTTTTCCACCCATTCTGCTGCTACACAGTGTCCTGCTGAAGATCAAGCGGGACAGGATGAATATTATGCTGGTTACACTGGCATGGCCCCACCAGCATTGGCTCAGCTCACTACTGGAGCTGTCAATCACCTTCCTGCTGGAGTTGCCAGGGTGGTACAATCTCCTCTCCCAGGACCAAGGTCCACTTCTGCACCCAGATCTAGAGCCTCTGCATCCGACGGCGTGGAGGCTGCATGGCTGAACCTGGAGGAACAGGCACATTCTTTGCAGCTTCAGCAGATTCTGATGGGCAGTAGGGAGCCCATGCTTCATACCTGGCCAAGTAGAAAAGGTTCACCTGTTGGGCAGCATCCCAAGAAATTTCTCCTGAGCAGTCATCGAGTCAGACTATTCTAGGTTCTTTGTTGCACAGGAAGCTTCAAGGCCTAGCTATTGCCTCACTGAAGGTTCAGTTGGCTGCCATCTTGGGCTTTCACCCTCCAATAGACGAGAAATCAGGTTCTTCCTATTCCATGATGGTCAGGTTCCTGAAAGGAAGAGAGAGCTCTGCCCTCAGGTTTGAGACTCGGTGCCCCTTTGGGATCCAAAGCTAGCTCTGTCATGGCTCATGGATTCCCCCTTTGAGCTTTTGGCTACCTGTCCATTGCCGTTGCTCTCCTGGAAGGTATCCTTTCTAGTAGCGATTACCTCAGCAAGAAGAGTCTCTGAAATTAGGCCGCTTACATGACCTTCCATAAGGATAAAGTCCAATTGTGGCCTCATCCTGCTCTTACCCAAAGTAGTGTCTCAATTTCTTTGCAACCAGGACATATTTCTTCTAGTTTTCTTTTTCAGGACACATGGCTTGGAGGACGAATGGAGGTGGCACGCTCCTGACATTAGACAGGCATGACCACACTAAGTCATTCCAGAAGACTATGCAACTTTTTTGTTGTGGCGGTGGGTAGGATGAAAAGATTACCTGTCTCAGTCCAGCCAATTTCCTCTTTGATAACTTCCTGCGTCGAGTTTTATTACAAGCAGATGAAGGTGCCTCTGCTCGGTGTCGTCACAGCCCCTTCCGCTAGAGCATAGGCTTCCTCCGTGGCTTTTCTGGCACAGGTACCTGTGCAGGACCTCTGTAGGGCTGCTGTTTGTCATTGGTGCACACCTTCACTTCCTGCTATGCCATCATCCAATAAGCACAGGATGGTGCCAGCTTTGGCATCAGCAGTGGCAGAGCTTCAGCAGCTCATCTGTGAACTCTGTGTGTAGAGAGATGCTTGTAGAAGGTTGTGATTTTAGAGACACTCCCTAGCATGGGAAAGCTCATGCGATAAATGAATGTGTTAGTCTTTAAAAGTGCCCCAGGACTCCTTGTTTCTTTTACTGAGCTAGACTGGCATGCTGCCTCTTTGGAACTTGTCCCCAACAGTGTTGTGTGAATTGGGAGATGTGCCCTCCAGGTGATCTAACATATCTGCTTCCAGCTGCACACCTGGGAATCAGTCCTGTCTGTGTTATTAAAGTTATATTCCTTGCTCATTCAATGGCGTGGTCTTTCATGAACCCTCAAGATCATCACATGGTGTCAGAAGAGGTGAATGAGTTTAGAAACTAAAAGGATTTGGAGGAAAACTTCTCTGTTTGCAACTAAATACAGACAAACACAGAGGATCTCTGAAAACAAAGAAAAACAAAGAAAGCCTTCGGCAAGTAAGTGAAAGCTCTAAGAATGGATGTTTTACAAGTTCCTTCCCCTCTGCAAATGTCAGGCAATGTTACAGAGAACTGGATAAAGTTTAAGGAGTGATTTCTGTTGTGTTTGTCTGCTATTGGCTCACAGAACAAAGATGAAAAACAAAAATCACCTATATTTTTACATGCTGTTGGGGAGGAGGCACTGGATGTGTTTATTATAGCTTTGAATTTCAGGATGGTGAAAGTATGATTCTAAATATAATACCGACTAAATCTGAGGAATAGTGCATGCCAAAAAGGAGTGTGACTTTTGAGAGGCATAGATTTTTTACGTGTATGCAAAAACCAGATAGCACCATAGAGCAGTATGTCACAGAATTAAGGAAACTCAGTAAAAGTTCAAACGGCTGTATTCAATGCCCTCCATGTAGTCAAATTCCAAAGGGGTAGCCGTGTTAGTCTATTGTAGAAAGACAACAGAGTCCTGTGGCACTTTTAAAGACTAACAGATTTATTTATCCCTTTGGCATTTCAGTAAAAGTTGTAACTTTGGTGACTTGACAGAGACTCTGGTCAAAGACTCATTCGTGGGATTACAGACAATGTGTTAAGAGAAAGACTGCTCAGAGCAGGGGAGATATCTTTGAATGAAGCACTCCATACATGTAGGGCCACTGAAATGGTAAAAATACAAGTAAAAGAGCTGAATTCACCAGAAGCAATCGTCCATGCACTCAGACAAACAGCATATAGCCAGAGTGGCTCAAATCATGATGTGGAACCAACCCCTGCTATCAGGAGGACTGAGTCCAGATGGTCATGTGGCAAGTGCAGATCAAGGCATGGTCCCAAACAGTGTCTTGCCTATGGAGAACTCTGTCATAACTGTGGGAAACAATCATTTTGCAAACTGCTGCAGATCCCAAAGGCAGAAAAGTCAAGTCCATTTAGTTACTGACAACGAGACCGAGGAGTGTTTTGTTGATGTGCTGGGATCCAGCAAGCCAAATGAGAGGGACCGGATACTGCCCCTGCCAGTGAATGGAACAGTCATTCTGCTGACACTAGACACAGGGGCTCAGGTCAATATTCTGTCTGCACGAGATTATGGGAGACTGAGAATAAGATCTAAACTGGAACCAACAAACATAAAAGTAACTGGGTGTTCTGGAGCAAATAGACCAGTGCAGGGACGCTGCTTCGCCAGCGTTAGCCGTAAGAACACCATGTACAGGCTGCCTTTCATTGTAGAGCCACAGGAGGTGACACCAGTTTGGGTCCTGGCTGCATGTAGGAAACTCAATCTGGTGAAAGGAGTGCTCTCTCTACAAGTTAGTACTGCATCAGGCTATGAGGCACTCCTTCAGGAATATCAGGACCTGTTTCAGGGATTGGGTTGCCTGCAAGATGAACATACAATCCACATAAACAAGCAGGTCCCTCCAGTTATTCATTCATGTAGAAAGGTGCCATTTGCACTCCGTGATAAACTCAAGGCTGAGATTGAAAGGATGGAAGCAGTGCACGTAATAAAAAAAGTGGAGGAGCCAATGGAATGGGTGAGCTCCCTAGTCACAGTGGAAAAAAGCATTGGCCAGCTACGCATATGCTTAAATCCCAGAGACTTCAACAGAGCTATACAAAGAGAACATTTCAAACTGGCAACTAGAGAAGAGATTATGGCTCAGTTTGCAAATGCACAATATTTCAGTAAATTGGATGCATCCACAGGATTTTGGCAGCTAAAATTAACAGAGAAAAGCTCAAAATCATGCACATTTAATACTCCATTTGGAAGATACAGATTTTTATGCTTACCCTGCGGTATAGCTTCAGCACCAGAGGTGTGTCATAAAACCACACACATGATTTACAAACATATTAGCAGCATGGACGCCACCATGGATGACATCATCATCTGGGATCCAACAAAAGAGAAGCATGATTGTCGACTTTGGAAAGTGCTGGATGCAACTACAACTGCACTAGGCATTTCTAGTGGGGGTTGGCAGGGTGGCATCTCTCAGCTGGGCACAGGGCCAGGTGCTGGATGGACAGCCAGGCACCCTCCACTTCTCCAGTGCATGGGGGACCTAAGCAAGTTAGCTATCCCAGTGAGTAGCTGCAGCTGTGACATGTCATTGACTGCTTTAAAAAGTCTACATACCTGGCACAAGATAGAGTACAGCACCTTGCAGTGCTTGCAGCTGAAAGAATTGCCCTGGAATCTGTGCGAGAGGATCCAGTCATTGACCACTTGGCTAACATACATAACAGGAGGTATGTACACGCTGACACTTCCTGAGAAGACAAAGAAGAGTCCTTTTCAGGTTTCCAGAAAGCGTGATTTAATTAAGAAATGAAAACTTGTGTGCAGAGGGGAAAGTGACACTTATCTAAAGGTTGCTGTGAGGAGGATGGATATTAGTTGAGAATTGGGTTTAGGTATAAAATGTAAGTTTCCACTTTCATGGAACCAAATTGAGTTTGGAAACGTGTTTATTTATTGATTGTTTAAATTCACTACACATATGATAACTTCTTTCATTTGTTTCATGTATGTAAAGTAGCTTCCAGGATGGTGGGTTGCCTTTTTAATTTTAGCTGCCAAAATCCTGTGGCACATGGGGGGTAACCTAGTGAGCACAGGCCCTGGGGCCTGCATCTGCGGGGGTTGGGTTTCGGGCCTGTGCCCCCAGTTAATTTCCTATGTGCCAACACCCTGCCCAGAAGTAAGTGGGACACCAGGAAGAAGTGCAAGGAGGAGGGTGCAACAGGGGACACCCCCTGATTTGTACTGAGAAAGGAGGGTAAGCGGCTAGTTATCTTCAGGTGCCAATATATGAACGCAAGAAGCCTGGGAAACAAGCAGGAGAAACTGGAATTTCTGGCCTAGTCAAGGAACTGCAAGGTGCTTGGTGGGGTAACTCACAAGACTGCCATGGACGGGTATAACGGGTCAGGAGGGACAGGTGGGTGAAAACAGGTGGAGGAATTGCACTGTGTGTAAGAGAGCAATATGGCTGCTCAGAGCTCCAGTACAAAACTGAAGAAAAGCCTGCTGAGAATCTCTTGGTTCAGTTTGCAGACAAGAACAACAAAGTTCAGCAGCCTCCCTGTAGTCTCCTGTTCCAGTGCTTGTCCCCCTCAGAGCTCTCAGGAGCATGGGCCCTGGGCAGCACCTCCGCTGGGGAGTGTTCTTGGGAAAGGAGCCATATGTGGCTGGCTTGGAGTTGGTGGGGTCCTGGGGCAGCCTCCCCATGAAAGGAAGAGGAAAACCCAGGATATTTGGGGCTGGGAGCCCTGGGTTCAGGAAGTAGGGTCTGAAGCCCGATGCTCTGCCAATGCTGCCCACCCCCACACACGTCAGGTGCCAACAGCTGGGCTGAGCTCCTATCTCACTGCCACATGGAAGCTCAGCCCCATGGGGTCAGTCTGAAAGCTGTGGTGGTGACCGCCCCCATGGCACCCCTGGCCAGGGTCATGAGAGGTCCTGACAGCGGGGGAGAGGGGGTCCCCCCTTGACATTGGGTCACTTGAAGGAGACAAGTCGGAGGTTCCCCAGCAGGACTGCAGCTGGACGGGGCGGGGGGGTGCTGGTTGCTCCGTAAGGAGCAGGTCCTGGGTGACTGGCTGTAGCCCTGTGGCTTCCTTTCCACACCAGGCCTAGCAGATGGTCAGTGCTGAGGCTGCCTGGGGGAGGTTGGCTGTGAGTGGGAGAGGAAACGCAGCAGCACCAATGGGGCAGGGTGGGAGATTGCCACCCCCGGGTTGGGTTTGGGCAAGGACGCAGGTAAATCTGTGGCGCTCCCTCAGCCTCTCTGCCCAGAGGCCTTTTGTGGGCATGTTCCAAGATATCCTGAGGCCTGGACACCAGGAAGAGGGAGCTCATCTAAACTGAGAGCAGGAGTAGTAATGGCTGAGCATTTGCAGTGTAGGGGCCGAAGTCTCCTGACTGCTGGGGGAGCACCTCTAACTGAGCCTGCTTCCACATTGCCAGGAGCAGAGTGCTCCCGGTGTCCCCTGGAAACCGCCGCATTGACCCCAGTTGCAGTTCATCGATTTACCTGTGCTAGGTGTGGTATCAGAGCACCTCATTGGCTGGGAAGTATTTACTTGCACAAGCCTGCAGATGGCAGGGCAGGCTGCCACTCCCCTTGTACAAGTGGGAACCACGGCCCAGACGAGTGAGACCGTTTTCCAGAGTCTTTGGTGGTGCCTGCCAGGAATTGAACCCAGGCTTCCCGAGTCCCAGTATTGAGCCCGCTCGCCTTTTCCTTGTGGAAGAACTTGTGGCCACTCTGGGCTTGAGGATGGGCAGAGGAGCTGGCCAGGCTGTGGGCTCCAGACCCGTCGGCTCCTGCTCCCACTGATGTAGTGCCTTTCCACCAGATTACAGCCACGGATGCAGACAGTGGCCCCTTTGGCTCCCTCTCCTACTCCATTGGTTCCGGCATCGGCAGCGTTGTCCCCACGCAGTTCAGCGTCGACGAACAAACGGGGCAGCTGTGCACCGTGCAGAGCCTGGACCGCGATGAGGGAACCACTGCCTACGACTTCACCGTCACCGCTGTTGATGGGGTGAGTGCTGCTGAAGGAAGATGGGCCCCCCACCCAGTGGGGGGCTGAGTGATGGCGGGAGGGGGGATGGGCCCCGGGGGGGCTGAGCGATGGAGAGAGGGGGGATGGGCCCGGGGGGGG
>ML688303.1:420758-457793 GCA_007922175.1 Pelusios castaneus | reverse complement strand
CCCACTGTTCCCCCACAGCCTATCTGCCTCCACATCGCTCCCACTGTTCCCCCACAGCCTATCCGCCTCCACATCGCCCCCACTGTTCCCCCACAGCCCATCCGCCTCCATGGCACACACCCAAAGTTCCCCCACAACCTGTCCTGCACATCGCCCCCACTGTTCCCCCACAGCCCACAGCCTATCTGCCTCCACATCGCCCCCCACTGTTCCCCCACCGCCTATCCGCCTCCAAGGCACCCACCCAAAATTCCCCCACAACCTGTCCTGCACATCGCCCCCACTGTTCCCCCACAGCCCACAGACTATCCACCTCCATGGCACCCACCCACTGTTCCCCCACAGACTATCCGCCTCCAAGGCACCCACCCAAAGTTCTCCCACAACCTGCCCTGCACATCGCCCCCCACTGTTCCCCCACAGCCCACAGCCTATCCGCCTCCATGGCACCCAGCACAGAATTCCTCCCATAGCCCACAGCCTGCCCTCCGCCATGGAACACCCTCGGAGCTTCCCTCACAACCAGGGCTCTGCCCTTGCAGGGCGGTTGAACAGATCCCTGCTCTCATTCCCCTGCCTCTTTCTTCTCTGGACCCCAGGTCACTCTGATGACATCTTTTATTCCATCTCCTCGGGGGATCCCCATGGCTATTTCTTCATCGACTCCAGCTTGGGACAGCTCCGCACCAGCCTCCCTCTCGACCACGAGGTCCAGGCGGTTCTGGTTCTGGATGTCCAGGCCCGGAGTGGCTCACCTCCTGCCTATAGCAACACACAGGTGAAGATTTCTGTGTCAGACGTGAATGACAACACCCCGGCCTTCCTGGCCCCTTCGGATTCCATCCTGCTGCCAGAGGCCACAGAGGTGGGGGCCGCTGTCTACAGGCTGCAGGCGGAGGATCGGGACAGCGGGGCCAACGGACAGGTGCACTATGAGCTGGTCTCGGGTGGGGACGGCCTCTTCGCTGTGGAGCGCTCCTCAGGAACAGTGCGGCTGGCAGGGGAACTGAGGTACGAGGCCAGCGCTGCCTACCGCCTAGCCATTGTGGCACGGGACAGCGGGGTGCCTCAGCTCAGCGCCACCTTCACCCTGCTGGTGCACGTGCAGGCAGCACACGACCACGGGCCCATCTTTGACACGCTCACCTACCGTGTGGAGGTACAAGAGGGCACACCTGTGTCCACTCGCTTCCTGCAGGTGCGGGCCCTGGGTCGGGAGGCGGAAGCCGCGCCTCTCACTTACCACCTGCGTGCCGATGGCGATGCCGCCAGCTTTGGCATCGTGCCTGAGAGCGGCTGGCTCTACATCAAGAGTGCGCTGGACCGGGAGACGCGGGACCTGTACATGCTGACGGTGCTGGCCTCCGCGGGGGCCGGCGGCGAGTCCAGGAAGACGGGCACCAGCACAGTGCGGGTCAGCGTCACCGACGAGAATGACAACAGCCCCCGGCTCAGCGAAGAGCGCTACTTCTTCACCGTTCCCGAGAACCAGCTGCCGGGCAGCAGGGTGGGGCGGGTGACTGCCAGCGACCGGGACACGGGGCCGAACAGCCGTCTCACCTACCGCCTCCAGCACGACCCCAACTTCCTCATCCACATGCAGTCTGGTGAGAGCCCACCCAGTTCGGCTGTGGCCACAGAGCAGTCCTAGGGGTGCTGGGAGGGAAGCCAGGCAGCAGCATGCTATCTGAAGTCTGTCTGTCAGTGACTGAGAGGTGTCAGAGCCGGCCGCTGCCGCCACCCTCCCCACCCCTGCCTATGGCAAGCAGCCCTTTGGGCAGAGCCAGAGGCATCCCTGAGTTACTGCTATACCAGTGAAGAGCAGCAGCAGCACCTTCCACCTGCCCAGCCCAGCTCAGGGCTGAGTCAGGCTTGTCCCGGGGGACAGAGAGGCATCCCAGGGGCCATAAAAGGGTGCCTGCACAAAGCTGGGCTGGGGTGGAAGTGAGTCAGTGCTTGCTCCTAGGGTGTAACAGGCATGTATCTGCCTCTGGGCCAAGGGGCCTTGGCCCGGCTCTGTGCTGGGTCCCCCTGCCCAGACCTAGAAGTCAATGTAAGGGCTGCTGTGGCTTTTTCTGAGCCAGCAACTGCTGTCTTGTCCCCAGGTCAGGCTCAGGCCAGTGGCCTGATGGAGCGTCTGTGGCTCTCTTCTCATCAGCACTAGCCTGGCATCTTCCTCGCATCACAGCCCTTGATGGCTGGACCAAGGGGGAGTTTATGGAATTTCAGAGAGCAGCTCTGACCACATTCTCCCAACCCACAGGTGGCTCGCTTCACACAGCCCTTTCCTCAGGTCCTTTTCCTGTCCCCACCATCCCACGGCCATCTCCCTCTCCATGGCCTATCCCTCCCCAGAGCTCATTCCCCAGGACAGTGACTCCATCCCCGCATTCTCTCTGCCCACACTCCATTCCCCTGGCCTTTGCCCTGCCCCGCAAGCCAGGGCTCCTCTCCTTCCCTGGGGACGATTCCCCAGCTGGAGCTGGATCTCTGCCTGAGCTCCCCATGGGAGCTGGCTGTCTGGTGGCTGAGCCAAGTCCTTGCTTCTCCCTGGCAGGAGAGCTCACTGCCAAGCGCAGCCTGGACCGGGAGCAGCAGTCAAGCTACCAGCTGCTGGTGATCGTCCAGGATGGGGGGACACCACCCCGCAGCGTCACAGGCACCATCTATGTTACTGTGCTGGATGAGAACGACAACGTGCCGACTTTCCTCCATGTGCTGGGGGGGCGAGAGCTCTTGGTACAGGTGAGGCGGGGGCAGCTCAATAGCCTCCACTGCAGGTTGTGGGGGTGGGAGCTGCAGGGGGCACAGAGCTATCCGTACAGCGTGGCGGGTGGAGGGCAGAGCTCCCAGCACAGATTGGGGAGGCGAGCTCTTGGGGGGTGAGGAGAGAGCTGTGCGGTGGAAAGGGGCAGGCCAGAGTGATGAGGGGAATGAGTGGTGGAGGCAGAAGGAGAAGACTCTAGGTACAGGAGTGGGGTGGTGGAGGAGGGCGTGTGCGCCTTAACTGACCTCAGAGCGCACTCAAACGGGACTGGAGAGACGCTGGTAAATCCTGCAAGTGACACCTGAACTGGAGCAGTAAGGAATGCTCACACAGTGTGGTCTGGGCTGCTTGGCAAACTGGCTCATTTGCACAGCATGCAATGCAAGGTCATGCATCAAGGACAAAGAAGGCAGTTCTGAGCTGCAGGAAGGGGACTGTATCTGGAATGCAGTGACGGAAGAGGACTCAGGACCTCTCAGAGCCATGCTCCAGCCCAGACGGTGAATGAGACCCTCGGCTGATAGGCAGGGAATATCCAGTAGGAGTCAGGAGGTGGCACCGCTTCTGTACAGAGCAGTCGTGAGCCAGTTACCCTAACACTGCCCCTTTGGAGCCAACAGTAGTTTCTGGGAATGATTCAGTAGGGGTGATCCAAAGGTTAACAGACTCCCCGGGGCAGGGGTGGAGCCTCCATCTCTTGTCTTCAGATCCAGCCTGGCTGCCTTTCTGGAAGATGCTTTAGTGGACTTTTCTGGCCATAAAATCAATAAATCTAGAGTAGCAGATAGGAGGAGGAGCTGAGAATGTGCTATTGTCTGTATTGTGTTCCACAGCTTTGGACTGTAGTTCTACAACAGTGTTCACTGATTCGATGCATGTGGATGGAACGGTGAGGGTCATTGGGTGGATTGCTACTGCTATGAGGGGACATGCATGTGCATCTGGAGCCATAGTCCCCAAACTGTGGGGCATGGAAGAAGGTGCAGTGGATGCAACTGGTCCCAGGCCAGTCCTCCTGTGGGGTGGGGAGGGAACCACCCAGCCCTGGTCTACTCCCAGCTTGGGCCAGCCTTGGCTCCCAGCTCCACTTCCACTGGCCTGGATCCCAGCTGCATTCCTGGCCCCGGATGTAATCTCGGCACTGGCCTCTGGCCACACAGTGCCTGGCCCCTAACTATGCTCCTCATCCTGCTCCTGCCCCCAGTTCTGGCCCCAGCCGTTTCTTCTTACCCTATGGCTCTGATTCTTGGGCAGGGCAAAGGGAAAGCAAAAAAGTTTGGAGACCACTGACTTAGAGAGATCAAGTGCACCTCACTTCAGTAGTGCATAGGGTCTGTCAGCTGTGGAACAGGGCCATCTTGTCACAGGGAGTGCTTGGAGCCTGCACGTCTGTAGTCTCCAGGGCCAACGGAGGGATGCATCTACACTGGGGACTGACGCTGGAACCTTGTAACACCATAGTGCGGGCGCTTCCACCATTGAGAAACGGGGTTCTTCTCTGATGGAGATCAGTAACTCAATTGTTAAAGAGTACTGTACCCCTTTCAGAAGTCTGATTCATCTTGTGTACCCCAAGTTTCACCTCACTTAAAAACTACTTGCTTACAAAGTTAGACATAAAAATACAGACACGTCTCAGCACACGGTTCCTGAAAAATGGCTGACTTTCTCATTTTACCATACAGTTATGAAATAAATTGCCTGGAATATGACTAGTGTACTTACAGTTCAGTGTCTAATATATAGAGCAGGATAAATATGTCCCTGTATGAAATTTTAACTTGTACCAACATCGCTAGTTTCTGTTGTGTAGCCTGTTGTAAAGCAAATATCTAGCTGAGCTGATGTATCCTCTGGCAGACCTCTGCAGATCCCCAGGGGTACACGTGCCCCTTGTTAAGAACCACTGCTGTAGGTCTCCAAGGGTTTGACAGAAGAATCCTTCTTTCTATCTAGCTGCATCTACAGTGGCAGTTAGGCCAACCAAACTGCAGTTCTCTGAGCATGGCACTTTTCCCAGCCCTGAGCCATGTAGCTAGTCTCTGCAATGTAGACTGGCCCTCAGTGTTTGAGTGGAGGCTGGTGTAGGTAGCTCCTGTTTGCCATGCCTGACCTACACCTGCAGCAAAGAGAAGGTGCGAGGCGTCACCTTCTAGCGTTCCTGTGCTCCCAGCATATTCTGTAGCATGCGTAAGGGCAGCGTGCACGTTTGTTTGTTATTGGTGTATCTACACAGCCGGGGTAGTGAGCCGCGCTGCTGCACTGGAAATAGCCGTGTAGCTCTGACGCCTAGCGAGGGGGTCGGGCTTTAGAGCAATCTACAGCATGAGCCTCACGTGTCCATGTAAACCCAGGCTCGAAGGCTTGCGGCCCCAAGCTGTAGGCATTCCTAAAGAGGATGGGTAAGGTTACCGTGTGGGGCTGACCTGTATCTTTGTACAGCGCCCCACTGGGCTGACTTAGCTTCATGTTAACATCTAGCTGGTTAGCTTCCTTTAACTACGTACATAGATTCTCAGCACCCCATAGCCCACACTCCAGCTCGCCACCTCCATGGCCTCTGTCTTTGTGGCCATGATAATCTGGCCACATACTGCTTTGGCTGCGTGTTAGCTCCTTCATTGCTCCTGCCTGTCCTGCTCAGCCAGATTCTCCTGTTCAGTTCTCCTCCCAGTGGAGAAGCAGGTGTTGCATGGGACCTACACATTGGAGAGCTGTGGAGAGGATGCCAGACACTGCAGGGAGGGTTGGAAGGGACTTCAGGAGGTGTCTAGTCCAACCCCAACTAAACCACCCCAGCCAGGGCTTTGTAAACCCACACATTAAAAACCTCTAAGGATGAAGATTCCACACTCCTTACCCCAGGTTACCCAGTCCAGGGTTTCACCATCCTCCTAAAGAAAAAGTTTTTCCTAATATCCAAGGCCTCCCCCTCTGCAGCTTGAGATCACCGCTCTTCGTTCTGTCATCTGCCACCACTGAGAACAGCCTAGCTCCCTCCTCCCTGGAACCCCCTCCAGGTACTGAAAGGCTGCTTTCAAAGCCCCCACTCCTCTCTTCTGCAGATGAAACCAGTTCCCTCAGCCTCTTCATTATTCATGTCCCTCAGCCCCCTAACCATTTTTCTTGCCCCCTGTTGGACTCTCCCTAATTTGTCTGTGTCCTTTCAGTAGTGGGAGGCCCCAAACTGGACACAGCACGCCAGATGTGATCATAGTGTGCCGGTGGGAGAGCGCTCTCCCCTCGACATAACGCAGCACCACTTACACCTGTAAAACATGTCGCTTGGGGAGTGGTTTTTCACACCCTGAGTGACAGAAGTTTCTCAGTATAATGCTGGTGTAGCAAGGCGGTCACGCTGGCAGCAGTGACGTTTCGGTGCAGACACATAGCTAGGGCAGTGAAGTTGCCTGGTATCGACCTAACTCTGTAGTGCGGACCCAGCCAAAGACAATCCACCTCCTGCTCCAGGCTCTGCTCTTGGGCTGGTCAATGGCACATTTGATCAGTATTGGGCGGCCTAGGGCACAGTACTGGCTGTCTCTCTTTGCTCACGGGCTTAAAACTGAGAGTTAGAAGCTTTTCCTACTCTAACCTAAAGCCCCCTTGCTAAAGATTAAGGTATTTCTTGTTCTTCCTTCAGTGGCCATGGAGAACAGTTGATCACTGTCCTCTTTCAAACAGCCCTTCACATATTTGGAGACTGCTGTCAGGTCCCCGCTCAGTCTTTTCTCAAGATTAAACCATTTTTAACCTTCCCTCATAGGTCAGATTTTCTCAACCCACTGGTTGATCGCCTTAGGACTCTCTCGTTTTCCCGTGTCTTCCTCACTGGACACCGTACTCCAGTTGAGGCCTCACCAGGCTGAGTAGAGTGGCTCAGTCACCGACCCCCCCTTACATATGACACTCCTACTGTGCCCCAGGATAATATTAGCGTCTTCACAGCTGCATCACGTTGTTGCCTCATATTTGAGTTGTGTCCCACTGCGGCCTAGTCTACACTGCAGCGTGAAGTCGACGGGAGCTGGCAATCTGCAGAACGCATCTCTCCCATCAACCTTTCCTTTGCCTTACCGCGCTCTCGTCACGCGCTGCATCACCTGGCAACGCTTTCCCGTCAATGCAGAGTTACTCCGCTTGGAGGGGGGAGTTACTGCGTCGATGGCAGAGCAGTTCCAGGGTTGATGGAGTGAGGATCGATGCAGCATTTTCAGTGACCCACAGAGCCTTTACACCAGTGCAGTCAGCTAGCCAGGCTCTCCCCATTTTTGCGATTGGTTTGTCTTCCTATGTGCACTACTTTGCAGATATCTTGTTTGAATTTCGTCTTGTTGGTTTCAGACTAATTCTCTAATTCATCACGGTTGCTTTAATTCTAATCCTGTCCTTCAAAGTGCTGGTGACGCTTTCCAAGATTGCTTCAGCTGGTTCCTTAAGTACTCTAGGATGGCGTTCATCAGGCCTTGATGACTTGAATGATTCTAACTTTTATCTAAATATCCTCTAACCTGTTCTGTCCATATTTTCACTTGCCTTCCTTCCACCTTGGTGTTAATATTAATTGTAATAAATATATGGTCCCAGCTAATGTCCTTAGCAAAAGAGGCATTACACATCAGTTATTAGCTCTCCTGCCCCACTGAACAGGGGACGTAGACTTCCCTTTATCTTTCTCTTGCTCCTAGTGCATTTAAAGGCACTCTTCTTTCTGCCTGTTATGTCACTTGTTAGATATAACTTATTTTATTATTTAAATTTTCTGATTTTGTCCCAACATGCTTGTGCTATTCTTTTGTACACCTGCTTAGCAATTAGTCCCTACTTCCACTTTTTGTAGGATTCCTTTTTGATTTTTCTGATAATCAAACAGCTCCTGGTGGAGCCATTTACTATTCTTCCTATCTTTTCTTTGCATTAGGATAGTCTGCAGTTGCACCTTTCATATTGTCTCCTTTAGGGCATATCCCCATACAGCACTGGAGCGACACAGCTGTATCAGTATGGCTGGTGAAGAGGCTCTTTGTCAAGGGAGAATGCTCTCCCATCGACATCATAAAACCCGCTCCATGAGTGGCAGAAGCTCGGTGTAATGTGGTTTGGGGGGAGGGATGGAGGAGAGCATGTGGAATAGGCCGTGCTGTAGACATAGCCCTAGAAATGGCCGACTTTCCAGAATGTTTTTATACCTTGTATTTTCTTCCCATGGAACCTATCTACCAGTTCTCTGAGTTCGTTAAAATCTGCTTTCCTGAACCTCATTTTCCTTATCTTGCTGCTCTCCCTTAGAGTCGTGAAATCTAACACGAAGATAAAGCTTGTTGCGGCAGTTGGAAATGGCCGCTTCTTCTGCTCACTTCCCCCCACATTTTCTGTTTCTAAGAACAGTCCATCCTCTCATTACTTTGTTCACCAATCAGCCTAATTCCCGACCCAGCCATTTTGATTCATTGATTTCTGGTCCTGTATTCCTGCTGTTTACCAGTCATATCTTGACACAACCCTTTCTGCGAGAACACAGTCACACTTTCTGTCCTTTTTGCTCCTTTTCCCGTTCCCATTTGCTTTATAAATCTTCACTCGCTCTGCACAGTTGCACTCGTAGTTAAGGTCAGTTTGTAGGCCAGTTATCACAGCATCTCCTTGCTTGTGCAGACGGCTGCAGGCTGGGGGTTTCCGGGGCTGTGAGTGTTGTGGGGGCTGAGCTAGGAGGATTATAGGTGGTGGAGTGAGGAGTACGAGGTCTGTGCCTGGAGGATCTTGGGGTCTGTATCTTGGTGGAATGGAGAGCATGGTGTCTGCTGGGGAGAGGTCCGTGCTGGGAGGGGCTGGGGGCTGGCTGCTGTGGTGTCTCCAGCTCCTCTCTGTATGACAGGTACTGGAGGAGAAGCCATCAGGGCTGCTAGTCGCCTCCCTGCAGGCCAAAGACCCAGACGAGGGTGAGAATGGGACCATCTTCTACTCACTAACAGGTAATGGAGGGAAGGGGGCTGGCTCTCCCTGCCAGTCATTTTCCTACACCTATGGTCCTGACCACCCCACAAACACCCCCCCAGCTTGCCTCCACCATGTTTGATGTGCTCCAGCCCTGTAGCCATCTTCCATGCAACAGCACCTCCCCTTCTCTCCATAGGGGCTTGGGCTGAACGCTTCACGCTGCACGTAGCCACGGGAGAACTGCGTACGGCCACCGTGCTGCACCGAGCCGACCGAGCTGAGTACGTCTTCACTGTGACAGCCAGTGACCGGGGCATGGTGCCCTGCAGAACAGCAGCCATTGTCCGCATCCAGGTATGTGGGTCATCAGCCTCTTCCCCACTGCCATTGCCGAATCCAGGTATGTAACTCCCTGACCTCTGCCCCACGGCCATCATCCACATCCAGGTACCTGGGTCCTGACCTGTCCCCCATGACCAGGTACATGGGTCCCCACCCTGTCCGCCACGGCCATCATCCACATCCAGGTATCTGGATCCTGACCTGTCCCCCATGACCAGGTACATGGGTCCCCACCCTGTCCGCCACGGCCATCATCCACATCCAGTTACCTGGGTCCCGACCTGTCCCCCACAGTCATCATCTGCATCTAGGTACATAGGTCCCAGACATGTCCTCCACAGCCATTGTCCACATCCAGGATCCTGGGTCCTGACCTGTCCGCCACGGCCATCATCCACATCCAGGTATGTGGAACCCCTCACTTCTTCCGCACAGGCCCCACTCCCACCTCACATCCCCACCACCGCCCCATAGGCGCCCCTCCCTCCCCACCTCTTCCAGCCCTGCAGGCCCCACTTCAGCCTCCCACTCCCCTACCCCTTTCTCCATGTGCAGGTTCTGCCATCTTCCCGGGCGTTCCCACAGCCGGATGCCACGGTGCTCACACTACGCCCGGCGGAAGGGGTCAAACCTGGGTCGGTGATTGGCTCAGTAGCGCTGCCAGAGCGCCCTGTGCAGGGGCAGCTGATCTATACCCTGGTGGGCGGTGGTGGGGATGGCACCTTCGTGGTGGACAGCCTGACGGGGGAGATCTATGCGGCGCGGGAGCTGGACTACGAGGTGGGGGCACAGCACACGCTGCGTGTGAGTGCTGAGGACATGCAGCACGGCTACCCTGCCAGCCGGCTGGTGCTGGTGCAGATCCATGTGCAAGACTGCAACGACCAAGCGCCTGCTTTCCCTGAGGACCCCATCACTATCGTGGTGCCCGAGAACACCCAGGCTGGCGCGTCCATCTTCACCTTCCAGGCACCGGATGGGGATGGTGCCGGCCCCAACAGCCAGGTATGCTACAGACTGCTGCACCAGGAGCCCCCTGGTCCCTACTTTGAACTGGATGCCCACTCAGGGCTTCTGAGCCTTTGCCGGGGGCTGGACCGCGAGGCTGCCCCCTCCTTTCTGCTGGTGGTGGAGGCTATGGACCAGGCCCGCAACATCAGCCAGCGCCGCTCCACTGCCGTTACTGCCCGCGTCTTCGTGACAGACGAGAACGACAATGCCCCCATCTTCCTCTCACCCACCACGGTCAGTGTCGTGGAGGACCAGCCCACTGGCTTCGTGGTGCTGCACGTGCTGGCACAGGATGGGGACCTGGGCGAGAATGGGCGAGTCAGCTACATGCTGCAGGCAGGCAATGGCGATGGCCGATTCCACCTCAATCCCAGCACAGGTAAGAGGGGTCTCTGGGACAGCTGGGATGAAAAGGGGTACATGGGGGCAGGAGGGGCAGGCATGACGGACATTGGGGATGGGAAAGACAGGAGATGAAAGGGATGAGGAACACAGAGGAGACATGAGGAGATACTGGGAGGATGGACACAGAGTGGGAGCAGATTCCTGGCCCAGCCCATTGTGGGTAAGCAATGCCCGCTAGGTATGGGCTGGAGGAGGTGCCTGGCCACAGTCTGAAGGACGGGAACAGACAGATGTCAGTGCCTTGCACGGAGAGCTAGGCGTGGCTCTGTAGGGATGTGACATAGTGATCCTTTCCCTGTGTCCTGGCTTGGCCAAGCCCCATGTGAATCCTCTGTTACCACTTTGTACCCTGGCTAATCCTGTCCTGGTCTTTCCCAGGCGCCCTCTCCATCGTGCGGGCTCTGAACCGGGAGGAGGTAACCCAGCACAACCTGACAGTGGTGGCCATGGACCACGGCTTCCCGCGCCACTCATCCACACAGCTGCTGTCTGTGCTGGTGCTGGACGTCAATGACGAGGCCCCCACTTTCGAGAGGGCTGAATATGAAGCCAGTGTCATGGAGAACCTGCCAGCTGGCAGCCTTGTCCTGCAGCTGCTGGCCACAGATCACGACCTGGGTGAGAGCCTGGAGCTGGAACAGGTGGCCCCAGGCGGGAAGGCAAGGGAGGCATCAGCTGGGTCACTCTTGCTCTAAAGGGGGAAGGGCTAGATAGAATGTGCTCACCACAGGCCTGATAAGGCAGCATGCAGGGAGCCCCGGGGCGGATGTCTTTCCTGGAGTTGATGAATGAGCTGGTCCCTGAGCATTGACATCTGAGACCCCAGAACCATAGCAGTCTGTGTCACAGCCACCGTCACACTGTGATCCCCCCTGCATAATCTACACTGTTGTATGGCCATGTCACCCCAATTCCTCACGCCTGGGCCCTGACTATTTCTGCTTTGCTGTTTGAATAACTCACTCCTGGGTCAGTCCCTGCCCAGTGATGGAGTGCTTCTGGCCAGCCACTCATGAGATTGACCCCCAGCAAACACCCCTAGCCCCAGATGCAGCCCTGAACTGCTGTCCTATGAGATTCAGTGCTGCACACTACACCCTGCAACCTCATTTCCACTTGTCTGTCAGTTTATCAAGGAAATTGACATGCACCAGCTCTGTCACTCCAAGTGAGGTCTGTGCACACTCTCAATCCACATGCACTGCTTTAGAAAACAAACAAATAAGTTTGACTACAAATCCTGGATGCCAGGTTGCCATGGCACCCAGGATTTTGTCCCTGGCAACTAGCAATGCTGCTGTAGCCAGGGAGGTGAATGCTCCCTGGCTCCTAACTCTCCCCCCATTCATTGCCACCAGACGTGCCGCCAGCAGCGGCCTTTTTCTGGTGCGGGGGGAGTCTTTTGCAGCACTTTGAACCTTCACTGGAGGAAGTGGTGGTGGTGGTGGTCTTTTGGAGGTGGGGGGCCTCTCAAGTGCCACACACCTAGGGGCACCTCAGTTTTTGGGTTGGCCTCTAGATGTGTGGCCGATCTGTCAAGACCTGCAAGATATTGACTATAAATTAGAGTATTATAAATCCAGAGATTAATGAGCCAAGGAGTTGGTCACAATCAGTTGAAAAATAACTCTCATCCTAAACTAAGATTAATAGTTCAGTAGCTTTTCAGTCTGTGATGTTAGCCTACCCACAGCTGGCCACCCCGTCTCCCTCTGTGGGCAGATGTCAGTCCCTGAAGTTGCTTAGGAGAATGAGTCCAAGGGAGACCCTAGACAAGGGTGCATCTTTCTTTTAACAAGTTTCCTCCACATCCCCTGGAGTCATGTGATCGTTCATGCCCACAATGGGCGTGATTCCTTCCACTTGAGCCAAAGTGCCCACAGGTGTTTAGAGCAGGCCATTGTTCCTGTACGCGTGCCTCCACCGGGTGTGGAAACACAGCTGTGTTTGTCTGCATCTATCCAAGCCATGGGAGACACACATTTGGGGATATGACGTGGCAGAGTTTCTTATCAGTCCTTATGTGACATCGCAGGGAACATGCTACCTCGCAGGGATGTTCAGTGTGTCCTGAGCACTCCAAACCCACCTGACACGACATACTTTGCATTAGCCCACACACAGGGGTGAACATGAATGACTCAGATCATACCAAGGGATGTACATGGGGTGCTGTGTGTCACACAGTGCCCACAGCGTGGGCTGGGCCTGTGGTACCGTCACCTGGTGGCACCTCTCTCCTTAGCTTGAGCTGGGGCAGTCTCCTTCTCTCAGCCTTCCCATCATCTCCGCTCTCCACTTCTGCCCCGTCCCTCCTGCCTCTGTGGTTAACTGCTCCCTTGTGGGGAAAGGGAAGGGAGCAGGGCCCAGGGAGCTGGGAGAAGGCACAGTGGGTGCAGGGGCTGAGGGAGTGGGAGGCAGAGAGAGGGCCGGGTCCTGGGGCACTTGCAGGAGCACCCTACCTCTTCATCCAGAGGTTTCTCTCTTCAGGGGCCAATGGGCAAGTGTCATATGGAGGCCTTTCTGGGGGGCCCTTCTCCATCCATCCACAGACTGGGCTCATCACCACCTTGCGTTCCCTGGACCGGGAGAGGCAGGAGCAGTACGTGCTAGCAGGTATGGTGCTAAGAGAGCTGGGGTCAGGGTGAGGAAGAGAAGAATACCGTGTGGGACGAGGAGAAGGTGGGAGGAAGGGGCTAAGGAGTAGCGTTCCCAGCTGGCGTGGACATGGAGGCGAATTGTGTAGGGCGGGGAGGGATCAGGTTTCAGTGTAAGGCTGTTCGGTGGGGGAGCTCACAGATTGCTTAGCTCTCTGGGAACAGGCTGTGCATGTTGGCAGGGAGCAGGCTAGTGGAGGACAGGTGGCACTGGAGCTGCTTCTTGCAGGTAGTATATGTGGTCCCCGGCTGGCACTTCAGATCTCCAAGACCCCCTCTCTTCCCACAGTCTATGCCCGGGACGGTGGCCTGCCCCCGAACCTGGCCAGAGTGATGGTGCGGATCTCGGTGGGTGATGAAAATGACCATGCCCCGCGCTTTGAGAGCGAGTCCTGCTCCTTGGAGGTTCCCGAGAACCAGAGCCGTGTGGCGCTCTACACCCTGCGTGCCACAGACCCTGATGCTGGCGAGAACGGGCGCCTGGAGTACCATGTGATGGGTGAGGGCCAAGGACTGCTCTTCCAACAGTTTGCACTACTGTGCCAGGGCATGTGTGGCTTTTCTCCGCTGTCCCTCTGATGACCCCCATTAGCGTTTGCCTCCAAGGCCATGAAAACCGGCTCCTGTCTTTCCTCCTGGGGCTCACTTCGGTCTCCTCCTTTCTGTGCTTGCTGAGTCTGTAAGGGGGTTGGGCTGAGTTTGTACACATCTCTGCAGGAAGTCTTTGCAGCACCAGCTATCTGGGCCATGTCAGAGCCATGGAGCTGGGGCTGCTTCCAGTGCCTTGTGCATGGGGTTCCTGAGAGCCATTCGATTGCAGAAGAAGTGGTTGTTCCCCTGTTGGAATGGAGGAGGTGGGACTAGATTGTGCACCCCGTTGGGGTTTGCCTCTTGTGCGCTGCACTGGGGGGTTCCAGGTGTGGCCATTTTCTGTGTGATTCACAAGTTTGGTTTGTGCCATGGCTTCAGGCATGCAGGGCATGTTTGCAGAACTGCAGGGGTCATATCAGGGAGGGTCCTTCAGTCCCATCCCCTCCCACTAGGCAGTATCAGGAAATGTCCCTTGCTCCCACCCTCCTCTGGGCAGTATCTGGAGGGTCCCTTGCTCCCACTTTCCCCAGCACATACATGGAAGTTCTCTCATTCCCATCTCTTCTCTCTCAGACGGTGACCCTGCCCACGATTTCAGCCTGGATCCTGCCTCTGGTGTCCTCTCCACCTCACGCAGCCTGGATCGAGAGCTGGTGGCCTCTTATCGGCTGACAGTAGTGGCACGAGACCATGGCACACCCCAGCGTAGTGCCACCATGTCTCTGAGTGTGCGGGTGATGGACCTCAATGACAATGCACCGCACTTTGCCCAGGAAGCCTACACGGTGGAGGTGCCCGAGGACCTGGCTGTCGGGGCACTGGTGCTACAGCTGGTGGCACTGGACCCAGATGAGGGCACCAACGGGCAGGTCTCCTACTACCTGGGCAATGAGTCTCTGGGCATGTTCCACGTGGAACCACAGAGTGGGCGCATCATCAGTGCCCAGGTCCTGGACCGGGAGCGCCGTCCCACCTATAGCTTCGTGGCCAAAGCCGTGGACTTGGCACCCTGGGAGCCCAAGAGCGCAGTTGTGCGTGTCACAGTCACCGTCCAGGATGTCAATGACCATGCACCTGCCTTCCTGCACAGCCCACTCTCCGTCAACCTCTCCCGCCACACACCCCCTAAGCAGGTAGTGGCCACCATGCGGGCTGAGGATAAAGATGCAGGTGCCAATGCCTCCATCCTGTACCGCTTTGCCACACCCAACCCCAGCTTCGCCATCAATTCCTACACCGGTGCCATCCAGCTACTGCAGCCCCTAGGGTCTCTCAGCCAGCGCCAGCGCACCCTCTTCATCCTGGCCACTGACCTGGGCCAGCCAGCCCTCTCCTCCATTGGTGTGGTGGTGATCTACCTGAAGGAAGAGAGCTACCGGGGCATACGCTTCCCCCGCAGCACCAGAGAGGTGGCCCTGCCCGAGAATGCCACCCCAGGTACTGGGCAAGGGGGAGTAGTGTGCGGCTGGGGCAGGGAACAGCAGGGAGCTGCAGGTGGGAACTGGAGTGGGAAGGGGGCATAAGTGGGGACAGCAGGGTGCTAGGGGCAGAGCCACTGAGGCAACAGGGAACAATGGGTTACTGGGGTGTGGCACAGGGTTATGTGGAGTCCAGGATTAGTGCTATGCCCCCAGCTTTGGGACCAGAACCCCTTCAGCATGCCAGACCTCCTTGGGGTCTCACTCTTCCTGCAGTCAGTCATGGGGCCTCACTGCCTCCTGAGGCTGGTTCTGTGAGCCTTCAGCTCCCGTTTTCCACCATGAGCCCTGCTCGGTTAGCCCAGGGGATGTTGACACCTGGCAGAGAGTGGTCACTCTGCACCTAAACAGCTGTGGCAGTGACTACCAACAGACAGTGTTGTCAAACCAGCACAGGCGGTCCTGAGGGTAGCCCATAGAACTGAAAGCTAAAAAGCGTCACCATCCTAGTCAGAGCCCAGCCAAGCTGTAGGGTCCCTATTGTTCTTTGTCGAGTGGTGTCCGTATAGGGGTGCTCCACTCTAGGTGTTCGTCGCGTTGCTGTGCTGGGCTCGGAGATCTTAGCTGCATCCTCGCTCCGGCTGCACTCATGCGAGCTCTCTCACAAAGCCAATGGTACCTAGATAGCACATGCACGGCCGGGGCTCCCTTAGTTCCTTCTCAACCATCAACGACTTGAGATGGAGCCTGCAACCACTCTCTTCCACCTAGCTCGAAAAAAATTTCTTTTCCCAGTCTGAGTTGTCTAGTTAGAAAATGCCTGGTTCACCAGGCTTCAAAAGGTGTTCCTGCTGTCGGGACACCATGTCCACTTCAGATGGCCACTCAGTTGCTTGGGGAAAGAGCACGTCTCCCAAAAATGCCTGCAGTGCCAGAAGCTGAAGGCATGAAGGAGAAGGGACAGAGGGCTGCGTCTCAAAATGATATTTATGGAAGAATCACTTCGACCAGCCTCTGATCCCAGGCACGGATCTTCCCCAAAACCGAGAGGGAGAGATGAGATGAAGAGGTCTTCAATCCCCTCAAAAAGCCTGCCATGAAAAAAGGCCGCACCAGCGAAACCAGCAGTGATGCAAAAATCGCTCAGTACCGCAGCTGCAAAGGCATCAAGAAATGATACTACCAGTGCAGAGTTGAGACCTAAAGATCCAACGACCTCCTCCTCAGTCCCTCCGAAAAGCACCATGGCATTGCTGTCCATAGTGCCGACCTCAAAGATAGTTCCATGGACCAAATCAGCACCAAGCTCGACCATGGGCCAATGACCGCTGTGCGACAACCATGAGCACCAATTACACCCACGGGGCCAAACCCATCATGGCAACATCCATCTCGGCACTGACGTCACCAACGGCACAGACCACTGAGCCCGTTTATGGTACGCACGGGCAAATGGAAGCAAAAGACTCACCACATTGACTTGGATCGCTCAGAATCCTCACCATACTCACCACATAGACAGGACAGCTTACCACCACCTCTCCATTCTCCCACAGTGACAAGGAGGACACAGCTTCTGCAATCTTTTCCCCACAACATCTCTCATCAAGAAGATCCCCGTCGCCCACTGGAAAGAGAGAACACAGTAAGAGACAGACCACAAATCCATGATTCTTCCCTCCCTGGTTTGCTCCTGAATGTCATTCCCATTGCACTGGCATGCTTGGTCCTTGCACAGCAGGCCGCCCAACTCTGTCAGGGATGCAGCACCCCCATCCTGCTCTTCCCATATACTGAGCAAATGCCACCCTGTGACACCAGAGGAGGCAGCAGACAACTCCACAAACAAAGAGGTCACCCCTCAAAATTCTTCCTCTTCACTGGAAGAAACAATCATCCTGCCATCACCCACGATTTCAAACATTTTCAGGAATTTTTCAAACGGGTAGCTAGAGATCCCTCTAGAGGAAGTTTCACAGTCCAACACAGTCCAGCCACAAACTTCTGAAAATACTACACACAACAATTCCATCCAAAATAGCACTGCCTATGAGCCCTGCCAATGGCACCTGGCAAACTCCAGCAACCGTCGCCCCACATGTAAATGGGAGGATAAGAAATTTTACATTCCATCAAAGAACAAGTACCTATTCACTCACCCAGCACCCACCTTACTTGGGCTGCGTCTACACTGGTAAATTAAGTCGACTTAATTAAAATTAAATCAACTTTTTTAAACCTGCTTTTTACTCGACCTAAGGCTTAATTTGACTTTTTAAAGTCGAATTAAGCCAGTGTAGACGTGGGGTAGCCCTAAGTTGACTTAGGGCTACCCCAGGACTACACCAATGCCCTCCCTGCCGGGGGGGGATACAGGGGGGAGCCTGGCGTGCCCCCCAAAGGGCAGGGCAGAGCCTGTGTGATGCTGTCTGGATTTAGGGAAGCATTTATGATATTATTTTCTATTCATATATCCTAAATGCTCTGTAATCCATAGAAGCTATGTCATGTTTGGTATCAATAGAAAGGTAGTAATTTGCTGGGAATGATTATATAGTTTATGTCTAGGAATTGTATTTCTATTAGAAGTTAGTTTAGGAATGTGCCATGTGATATGGGCCCATTGTGTCCTTAATGGCTCATCAGTTTACCCCCTGGGCCCACTGTAGCTGGAAAATTCCTAAACATTAAGGACACAATGGTTTGACGCACCCGCCTCTCTCAGACATTTCCATAAAATCACAGAAGTTAAAGTATAGATAGAACATCAAATTCCTAACTAAACTAACTTCTAATCCAAATACAATTCCTATACATAAACTATATAATCATTCCCAGCAAATTACTACCTTTCTATTGATACCAAACATGACATAGCTCCTATGGATTATAGCATTTGGGATATATGAATAGAAAATAATATCATAAGTGCTTCCCTAAATCCAGACAGCATCACACCCTGCCCACATGCCCTGCCAGGGTCCCTGTCCCCCTTTGCCCCATTGCACACAAGGAGTGCCCCCCCCGCCACCGTGGACCTGCCCAAGGTCCCCCTAGCCCCTAGAAGTCGACCTAGAGCATCCAGTGTGGATGTGCTAGGTTGACTTTGTATGTTCCCCTTTAAGTCAACTTTAATTTTAAGTGTAGACACACTAAGTCGACTTAGTTAAAGTCGACTTAAAAGTGCAAGTGTAGACATAGCCTTGTGGTGGAAGCTGCACAACACAGAAACAAACAAACCCATAACAGATCCACGCTTCAGGATAAAGAGTGGAGGAGGGTTGATTTGTTTGGAAGGAAGATCTATCTTCCTCCACTTTACAACTTAGGGTAGCAAACTATGGAGCCCTCCTTTCGAACTACAATCGTAATACATATTCCAAACTTGCCAGTTTCACAGACGTCATATCAGAGGACAGGAGAGAACAATTTCAGTCTCTCATCAACGAAGGCCACCTTATCTCCAGAATGGTCCTGCAGGCTGCCCTAGATGCAGACATGGCTACCAGAACGACAGTGACCGCCATTGTTATGCGGCGTGCATCATGGGTATACTCTGCGGCTCTCCTTAGCGAACTTCAATCTACAGTTGAGTATCTCCCCTTTGATAGAGCCAAACTATTCAGAACGAAGACCAACGAAGTCAGGCATAAGGACTCTCAGGCTACCTTTCGCACATTAGGCATTTATATGCCTTCCACGCAGAGAAGGCAACAAAGGTACCAGCCATGCCAACGATGCTACCAGACAGAGACCACAACGGTGCTGCCAATCTAACAACAATCAGTCAGCTTCGCAACAACCACCTACCCCCAAGCAGCAATTTTCAAGGCTTGGTCGAGCGCATGAACGACTTCCCTGATCTAGTATTACCAACAACCGTGACCATTTTTGACCATCACCTAAAATCTTACCTAAATACCTGGAAATCCATAACGTCGGACTAATGCGTCATCAAAATTCTCCAGCATGGTTACGCCATCCCTTTCACCTCCATCCCTTCCACACACATCCCTTCCCCATCCCTCTTCATGTACAACTCCTACAACTAGAAACAGAACATCTACTAGCTATTGGAGCAACAGAACCAGGACCAACACAACAGAGAGGGAAGGGATTTTACTCTTGATACTTTCTAACACAAAAGAAAAATGGAGGAGGGAGACCCATACTAGATCTAAGAAGACTGAACAAGTTCGTAAGAAAACATAAGTTCAAGATAGTGACATTAGCAATTATAATTCTGACACTAGAGCAAGGGGGCTGGTTTTCACCCCTCAACCTGCAAGATGCCTACTTTCACATAACAGTAAATCCAGCACACAGGAGATTCTTCAGGTTTGCACTAGCAAAAATAACTACCAATACACAATGCTTCAGTTTGGTCTATCAACAGCACTGAGAGTCTTCGCCAAAATATTAGCTGTGGTCACCACCTATTTCCACAAAGAAGGCATAAGCATCTGTCCATACCCGAACGATTGCCTGATAAAAGCAAATCACCAGACCAAAGCAGAAAAGGCAACACAACAAACAATGACCTTATTCCTCAAACTAGGTCTAATGATAAATCGACAGAAATCAATACTAGCTCCCAAACAGCAGATTGAATTCATTGGAGTTTACCTAGACGCTATAAAAGCTAAAAAGATTTGCAGTGATAGTGAATCTAATTACATCAGTACTGGGCAGCCCCACATTGACAGCCCACACTTACCTGCAAATACTAAGCCACATGGCAGCAACAACAGAGTGGTCCCATACGCCCGCCTGCATATGCACACTCTACAGGCATGGTTCTCATTGGTCTACAAACCTCACAAGCACAACCTATACAAAGTAATATTGAAGCCCCAACCAATCAGGCAGTCACTAATGTGGTGGACAGAACCATAGAACATCACAGGAATACCCTTTACCCAAGACCCACTTTCCATATTCATAACCACAAATGCATCCCTCTTCGGATGTGGAGCTCACCTAAAAGGACCACACTGCCCAAGGACATTGGTCCATGGACGAGACATGCCTCCATCTCAGTGTGCTGGAATTTAAGGCAGTACGAAACACATGCATGCAATTCCTACCAATGATAGAAAACAAGACAATAAAAATCATAACAGACAATATAGCGTGCATGTTTTATATAAACAAACAGGGGTGCACACTTCCGCCCTCTAAACTCAGAGGCGACCTGATTATGGACCAGGTGTATCAATCATGGTATAAGTATATCCGCATCTTACTTAGCTGGATGTCAGAACATCATGGCCAATACACTCAGCAGGCACTTTGTGACGAAACACGAATGGGAGCTGAATGACCAGATCCTCCAACAAGTCTTCCAACAATGGGGCTCCCGAACCATAGATTTATTCGCAACCCAATCAAACCGCAAGTGTCCCACCTTCTGCTCCAGGGCAGGAATCGGCAAATAGTCCAAGGGAGATGCCTTCATGATAAACTGGAAAGTGATCCTATCCTAGGCCTTCTTCCACCCCCACCTCCCCCCAACATCCCTAATGCACAAAGCACTGCAAAAGGTCCATGAAGACAGGGCTACAACAATCATGATTGCCCCTGCCTGCCGTGGCAAACTTGGTATCCTTACCTTATCCAGATGTCCATAACAACTCCAATAACACTACCATTGCAGAGGGACCTCCTTCACCAGGATGAGGGCAGAATGCGCCACCTGTGCTTGGACAAGCTCCTTCTCACAGCTTGGATGCTCCGTGTCTCCACTTCGAAGAGCTGCAGTGTTCTGACCAAGTACAACACATACTGTTGAATAGTAGAAAAGACACTACACATAAAACTTACCTTCAAAAATGGACCAGATTCTCCAAATGGTGCGAACAGAAGCAACTCTTACCTGTATCCATCCCAAAATCAGCGATACTTGATTACATCCTTCACTTAAAACATACAGGTCCCGCAAATAGCTCAGTCAAAGTCCAGCTAGGAGCAATATCGGCCTTCCATCTACAAATTGAAGGAAAGACACTATTTATGCATAGAACCGTGAAATGATTCATAGCGGGCCTTCAAAACATATATCCAGAAGTACGACCACCTACAACCCCTTGTGACCTATACCTAGTCTTGAGAACTATCATGTCAAAACCCTCTGAGCCCCTGGCAATCTGCTCACTCAAACATGTATCAATGAAAGTCGCTTTCCTGGTGGCCATCACATCCGTTAAAAGGGTGGGTGAAATGAGGGCGCTCATGACTGACCCCCCCTACACAATATTCCACCCATATAGGGTAACATTACATTCACCCCAAAGTTCATCCCAAAAGTTAATACAGTACGCCCTTTCATATTAATCAAGAAATGAACTTATCAACTTTCCATCCAGATCCTCACAAAAATGCACAAGTCGCACTACTACACATATTGGATGTGAGGTGGGCCGTAGTGTTCTCCATAGACAGAACGAAACCGTTCAGCAAAACACCAAGGCTCTTCATCTCTATTGCTGTAGAGGCACTCCAATCTCCTTTCAAAGACTATCCAAAGTGGATAAAAGACTGTACAATAACATCTTACACACTGAACAACCTATTGCCCCCAAAGGAGTTAGAACCCACTCCATGCAGGGCATGGTGATGATAGCCTTTCTTAATAATGTGCCAATAAGAGCCATCTGTAGTGTAGCCACGTAGCTCAATATACACCTTCACTAAACACTGTGCTATAGATCAAGCCATGGGGTCAAATACGATTTTGGGGCTCTGCAGTGCTCTCCACTGCACAAAACACAAACTCCTCAATAACCCTCCTTCCAACATAGGGGAACTGCTCCATAGACACCTAGAGTGGAACACCCCCACAAGGACACCACTCGATGAAGAAAGGAAGGTTGCTTACCTTCCAGTAACTGATGATCTTCGAGATGTGTGTCCCTGTAGGGGTGCTCCATGTCCCTCCCTCCTCCCCTCTACTTCAGAGTTGTGTGCATACAGTCTGAGGATGAGAAGGACCTGAGGGAGCCCTGGCTGAGCATGCAAGATCAAGGTGCCAATGGTGTTGTGAGACAGCTCGCGCAAGCATGGCCAGATCGGGGACTGCAGCTAAGATCTCCGAGTTCAGCACATCAATGCGATGAACACCTAGAGTGGAGCACCCCAACAGGGACATACATCTTGAAGAACATAGGTTACTGCAAGGTGAGCAGCCTTCCTTTCAAGCTTTGTCTCTCTTCATCTGACTTCTTCTTCATGTGAGAGCCTCAGCTCTGTCCAGCAGCCAGTTCTTACCCTTCTCCCCTTTCTTCTTGAGCCCAAGAATGCTGCTCAGTATCCCTGTGCAGAAGTGGGGAAATCCATTGCCCCCTGGGTTGGTGGCTGCCAGGTGGCCCATGTCCTGGGGTTTGGGTTTGCCATTAACTCTTCTTAACTCTTCCACTGCTGTGAGAGGACTAAGGCACAGACAGCTAGGTGACACCCATTCTCTTAGCCTGCCCTGGGAACAAATGGTCCTTTTCCTCCTCAGAGGGTAACAATGCAACATCCAGGGGAAGCTGAGGCACACAGAGACATAATAAAAATATTACAGAAAATGACTGATTTGTCACATCTCTTCCATGCTTGAAACTGTACTGACCAGGGTCTCTTTAACCAGTGGTCTGGGGAAGTTCAGATACCCCGTTTCATGACAAGGCATCAGCTTTAACATTTTAACTCCCATAAACAAGAACCACTTCAAATTCCATCTTAGAAACTCCATTTGTAAGTCTGGCATGAAATCTTTTCATTTGATGATAAGAGAGGAGTGGTCAGTGTACACCAGTGGTTCTCAATCTGTGGCCTGTGGGTCGTTCCAAGTGACCCATGACTCCCCTCCTACTGACTACGGAAGGAGGCTGCTGCCTGTGCTGAAGGCTCATTGCTGCAGCCAAGGGTACGGAAGACGAGTGCTCTCCTCACCCTGTTTGTAGTAAGGAGCAAGGCACAGTGCTCCACCTCGGTCCATAGGTGGTGGGGTCTCTGCTGGGGCCAGAGGGAGGGGACCACTGATCTTGCCGCCCAGGATACAGAAGGGAGCCACTACAGGATTGTGCAGTTTCCCTGTTGCAGCCAGAGAGATGGGAGATCAGCGAGGAGACAGCCTCCTCACTGTGGGAAACTGTATCAAAGACCTTGCTAAAGTCAAGGTATACCACATCAAAGGCTCTTCCCGCATCCACAAATCCAGTCATCTCATCATAGAAGGAAATCAGGTTGGTGAGGCACGATTTGCCCTTGGTGAATCCATGCTGACTGTTTCTGATCACTCTATTTTCCTCCAAGTGTTTCAGGATGGATTCTTTGAGGACCTGCTCTATGATTTTTCCAGGGATTGAGGTGAGGCTGACCGGTCTGTAGTTCCCCGGATCCTCCTTCTTCCCTTTCTTGAAGATAGGTACTATATTTGCCTTTTTCCAATCCCCCGGGACCTCCCCCGTTCGCCATGAGTTTTCAAAGATAATGGCCAGCTGCTCTGTAATCACATCGGCCAACTCCCTCAGCACCCTCGGATGCAGTTCATCCGGCCCCATAGACTTGTGCACATCCAATTTCATTAAGTGTTCCCTAACCTGACTTTCCATCACCGAGGGCCACTCTTCTCTCCAGTCCGCGTTACCCCGTGTAGTAGCCTGGGAGCTGGCCCTCCCTGTGAAGACTGAAGTAAAAAAAGCATTGAGTACTTCAGCCTTTTCTGCATCATCCTCTACGAGGATGCCTGCCCCATTCAGTAAGGGACCTACACCACCTCTGATCCTTTTCTTGTTGCTGATATACTTATAGAACCCCTTTCTGTTATCCTTCACATCTCTTGCTAGCTGCAACTGCAACTGCCCTTTGGCCTTTCTGATTTGATCCCTGCAGTCCCGAGCAATATCTTTATACGCCTCCCTTGTCATCTGTCCAAGCTTCCACTTCTTGTAAGCTTCCCTTTTATGTTTCACCTCACAGCAGAGTTCCCTGCTAAGCCACGCTGGTCGCCGTCCACATTTGCTGTTCTTTCTGCACATCGGAATGTTATCTTCCTGTGCCTTTAACAGGGTTTCTTTAAAATACAGCCAGCTGTCTTGGACACCTTTCCCCTTCAGATCAGCCTCCCATGGGACCCTGCCCATCAGCTCCCTAAGGGAGCCAAAATCTGCTTTTCTGAAGTCCAGGGTGTGTGTTCTGCTTCTCTCCTTCCTTCCATTGATCAGGATCCTGAACTCTACCCTCTCATGGTCGCTGCTGCCCACATTTAACACAGTACTGTGCTGTATTTGCTTCTTTTTTTTTTGTCTCTGCTGCTGCCTGATTGTATATTAAATGAGTGTGTGGCTGACCAGTCGGCTTGTAACTCTGGAGTTCACAACTCTGCGGTTCTACTGTACAGTGTTTGCTCCCCTGGCTCCCCCAGGTACATTGGGGCATAAGGACTGCCAGCAGAAACCCAAACATCGCAACTCCCAGATGGGCTGGCCTAGAGACTTCCTGCCCCCTGAGACACAGGTGTGCTGTTCGCCCAGCCAGCCTGAGCAGCTGGCCTTCCCTCTGTATGGGCTTTCACCAAATTAACCCTTAAAGGGTTCTGTCTGGCCACTGTTTCATTAACTCAGCCATTTCTGCCCACCTGTGCCCTGTTTTCCTACAATATAGCATGTCTGGTCTCTGAGATCACCCCAGTTTGAGTTACTCAAGTCCCATTTCTGAGCCCCCTCCATGATCCCCTCTTTGGGCCACAGACCTGAGCCAGTCCCCTTTGGGCCTCTTTTCACACTCAGCCCTGCCGTCCACACATTCATCTGCCAGGTACCTGCACTATGCGGGTCCTCAGAGTTCCTGCTCACTGATCACATTTGGAGCTTGTGGGAACAGAGCAGTTCCCACTCAGTGTCTTTATATGACTCATTCGGCAAAGTGACACATGCTCCCTCTACCCTGGTTGTGGAGCTATTTTTCCGTCAGGGTGGTGGCTTGCACGTCTGTCACAACCTGGGTCTTCTGCACACCCCCAGACCATTTCCTTTATATCTCAGGTGTCAATCAGAACGTAAGCAGTAGAGCCTCTCACTTGGAGTCTGATGAAGGGTTCCACTGGAGAGACACAGCTTAAACCAAGGGGTTTGCTACAGCTTGTCTGGGCTCTGGGCTAACCAGAGTGGTCTGTGCTTTAACCTTCAGTTCTCTGTGCTAACCTATGGGCTCCCATTAACTAATAACCCTGACTGTCTGCATCAGGGCAAGTGCTGGGCGAGGCGCGTTAATCCCCGAAGAGTGGCCAAATCCCTATCAGGAGCATGGCTGAGTGGCCTGCTGGATGGAGCTGATAGTGTGAGGCAGGAGGGCGTAAGGCCCAGAAGTCTGGTCTAAGGAGTGAGGCTGTGTCACTAACCATGAGCATTGTGCCCCTAGCATTCCACAGTTGCCCAGGACACTGGCGCTCTGTGTCACAGATCCCCAGGCCCAGCTTTGGAACAGTCTCTGGGAGGAACTCTTTCTGTCTGTCAGATCCCTGCCTCGAGGCCACTGTCCTCTGCCCCCCACCCAGAGGCAGGGATAGAACCCAGGTATTCTGGGTTCCCACCTCACCCCATACACACAACCACTAGATCTTCTCTTTCCCAATGGCAGTGGCTGTCCCTATTGTTGTCCACAGAAACTGTGTAGTTTTGCTGCTTGTGCACATTCACTCAGCTTCTTGCCTGTGCCCAGGCCACTCATGCTGTCTTCTCTCCTCCCAGGCACCGCTGTGATAACCATCCAGGCGATGCATGCAGGAGGCTCCTCAGGGCGCATCACCTACAGCATCGTGAGTGGCAACGAGCAGAATGCTTTCGTCATCCAGCCCAGCTCAGGTACAGGAAGCAGGAGGGAACACAGGATTGGTAACGTAGCCTTATGGAGAATCATAAACGGGCTCACACATTCCAGCCTGCCTGCTTGTCTGTACATGCGCCTGGCTCACTCCAACCAGAAACCCCTCACCCATGAGTTGAGCCTGCACAGCATTGGACTTCATACCGTACAATAGTACTTTAATTTTTTATCAGGTACAATACCAATGTAGCCCTTATGAAACAGATTCAAACTGGCTGATAGATCTCAAAAGTAATTGTGAACAGGGACTCCGCATCCCGATAGATGTTGCTAATGAAAATCTGTTCTCAGCCCATTGCTATTCAATGTCTTCATCAATGAGCTGGAAGAAAACACAAAGTGACTGCTGGGAGAATATGCAGATGACAGAAAAATTGGGGGAGCAGTAAATAAAGTGTGGACAGGTCAGTACTACAGAGTGATCCTGGATCTCTAGGTACGGTGGGCTCATTCGTACAACTGTTATTTAATGCTGCCAAGGCCACCTGGTCATCCATCTAAGTATAAAGGGTGCAAAGCTGTGATACTAGGCATGTCTCTGGGAATATTAGTTCACGGCAAGCTGGGGTATAACCCTATTCTGCACTAGCATGCGGCACATTAGGGATCTGAGACCTTGCGCTCTTTGATTTACCTTGCTGGAAAATGCCAGTAAGGAACAGTTAGTGTGGGACTGGCTAATGTGGGAGAGATTTACACCGCAGCCTGCTGTGCACGAAGTGTTTCTTTAGAAAAGCCCTTTGAAAGGGAGATTAGGTCCTGGTGAAATTCAGATGAACGTGAGGGTAGGAATAAATGGTAAATTCTCAGATTGGAAAAGGGTAGCTAGTGGTGTTCCCCAAGGGTCGGTCCTAGGACCAGTCCTATTCCATTTATTCATAAATGATCTGGAGAAAGGGGTAAACAGTGAGGTGGCTAAGTTTGCAGATGATACTAAACTACTCAAGATAGTCAAGACCAAAGCAGATTGTGAAGAACTTCAAAAAGATCTCACAAAACTAAGTGATTGGGCAACCAAATGGCAAATGAAATTTAATGTGGATAAGTGTAAAGTAATGCACATTGGAAAAAATAACCCCAACTATACCTATAATATGATGGGGGCTAATTTGGCTACAACGAGTCATGGAGTCATTGTGGATAGTTCTCTGAAGATGTCCATACAGTGTGCGGAGGCGGTCAAAAAAGCAAACAGGATGTTAGGAATCATTAAAAAGGGGATAGAAAATAAGACTGCAAATGTATTATTGCCCTTATATAAATTCATGGTACGCCCACATCTCGAATACTGTGTACAGATGTGGTCTCCTCATCTCAAAAAAGATCTTCTAGCACTAGAAAAGGTTCAGAAAAGGGCAACTAAAATGATTAGGGGTTTGGAGAGTGTCTCGTATGAGGAACGATTAAAAAGGCTAGGCCTCTTCAGCTTGGAAAAGAGGAGACTGAGGGGGGACATGATAGAAGTAGATAAAATTATGACTGATGTGGAAAAAGTGGACAAGGAAAAGTTGTTTACTTACTCCCATAATACAAGAACCAGGGGTCACCAAATGAAACTGATAGGTAGCAGGTTCAAAACAAATAAAAGGAAGTTCTTCTTCACACAATGCACAGTCAACTTGTGGAACTCCTTACCTGAGGAGGTTGTGAAGGCTGGGACTATAACAATATTTAAAAGGGAACTGGATAAGTTCATGGTGGCTAAGTCCATAAATGGCTATTAGCCAGAAAGGGGTTAAGAATGGTGTCCCTAGCCTCTGTTTATCAGAGGATGGAGACAGATGGCAGGAGAGTGATCACTTGATCATTGCCTGTTAGGTTCACTCCCTCTGGGGCACCTGGCACTGGCCACTGTCGGTAGACAGATACTGGGCTGGATGGACCTCTGGTCTGACCCAGTACGGCCTTTCTTATGTTCTTATGTGAGCTCCCAGGGTGATGCTCTAACTAAAGGGTGAAAATGACCATGTTGGGGAGGGCAGGCTGGATAAGGAGGGTGCAAGAGGGTGATATTACCGCTATACAGGATCAGTGCAGAGCTGCCCTCAGGGAGGGGCAGGACCCAGAGCCAATTGACTTTGGAGGCCCGGCCCGGCCCCCCGGCGCTGGGGGGCGGGGTGAGACGGCACTGAGGCTGGGCTCCACGCTCCTGCCCCACCCCTTGCCCCCTTTCCTTCGGCTTGCTGCCAAAGGCAGGGGGCAGGGCCATGCGGGGCCCACAGAACCATGGGGCAGTCACCCCGCTCACCCCTCCCTAGGGACGACAGTGGATCAGTGAGATCATCATTGGACGCTGCAAGGACTGCACTACCTCCAGGGATGTACCAGGGCAATTGGTCCCCATTGCGAGAACTCCAGGGACTCCGGGACATATGGGGGTGCTATATTCCTTCCTCATCCTCAGGCTCCCCTCCTCTTCAGCCTAGCCCTTCTGCGGGACATTACTGCACAGGAGGAGTCTCATCTCCCACCATCAGGGAGGCGTGCTCTGGTGCCAGTGACTCTGCTGTTACCAGAGAAGCATCTTTTGGACTTGGATGAGTCAGGTGTGTTGACCGCTCCGGTATCTCCATGGAGAGTTGAATCCTGACAGTTACGCTACCAACCCTCCAGATATGACTATCCTAAGGACTGCTGGTACCCGGTGCCAGGGAGTCCTCCACAATCAACTGACCCCTCTTTCTGGCCTCACTGGAGACCATGAGATCCCTGTAATAGATGCCCAGGTCCTACTCAGGAGCCTTAATACTACTTTCTTCCTGCCACCAACCGGATCTGCCAGTGTATGAAGAGGAAGTTGTTGACCTGGATCCGCAAGTTCCATTAGGAGGCTCATCCTCATTCCCAGCTGAAGCAGCTACTCCTTCCTCTCCATGTCTTCCAGATAACTAGGAGCTACTGCCAAGAGCTGCCAACATCCTCCGGATACCAGTGGAAGAAATCCAGGATCCACAAAACTGACTCTTGGATATCGTGCACTCTCAAGAAACAAGTAAAGTAACCTTTCCAGTCGATGAGGCTATCCTAGAACTGGCTAGATTGGTCAGCACACACCAGCATCCTGTGCCCCCACAGCTAAGAGAGCCAAGAGGCGCTATTTTGTCCCCAAGGAAGACAAATTTTTGTTCTCCAGTCCCGCCCCCAACTTGCTGGTGGTAAAGGCAGCTACCGGAATGACTAAGTTGCAGTACCTAAGGACAATGGAGATGAAGGCCTTCTGCTCTCTGAGACTACAGTTTTGCTTTGCTGACTGTTAGTGAAATATGACTTTAACAACTATTCCAGTCTAGTCAACATTAGCAGCTTAAGTCAACTTAAGGAAATGTCAATGTGGACACAGAGTAAATTAAGTCGACTTAAGCATGCTTAAATCAACTTAATTTACTAATGTAGATGCACCCACTCTTTGCCCACAACTGGCAACTGATCACAAAAGAATATTGAGGCTTGGAGATTATCCAACCGGGTTGCTCTACAGAGTTCCTTTCCTCCCCCCTCACAAACCCTTTCCCAGTCCCCCTTCAGGGACCACTTTCAAGAGGTGATTCTTCACCAGGATGCAGAATCCATTCTGCACCGAGGGGCAATACGATCTGTCCCAGCTCAGTATCAAAGAGAAGGGGTCTACTCTCCATATTTCTTAGTCCCCAAAAGAGAAGAAGTGTGGAGACCCATTCTGGACTTTCAGCAACTCATCATCCTTCAAAGTCAAAATACAGGAGGATTACATTGTCATCAATAATCCCCTTCCTTCAGGAACAGATGTGGTTCACAGCTGTCAATGTGCAGGATGTGTACTTCCTTATCGGGGAACACTTCAATCTCCCTGCTCACTCCCTTGATGACTTGTTAAGAGCTGTGTTGAAACAGATGAATAACAAATCACAGCTTCAAAGAGAAACTGCAGAACTCGAACTTATATGCAAATTTGACTCATTTGTCTTGGGGTTAAACAGGGACTATGGATTTTTCTCTCATTACAACAGGTGATTTGACCTCCCCCTCCTCTATGTGCTGTTCCCCAGTGTTTGAATCCTAACACCTATTTTGATTTACTGTTACAGCCTGACCTGATCCTGTGTCATACACTCCCCTGCATTTAATTTCCTCCCATTCTGTAAGTTTCCCATCTTCAAAGCGTCTGACGAAGTGGGACTTTCTCCCACGAAAGCTCATGCGATAAATAAATCTGTTAGTCTCTAAAAGTGCCACAGGACTCTGTTGTCTTTCTACAATAGACTAACACGGCTACCCCTTTGGAATTTGACTACTTCCTTATAGACATTCACCCATCCCACAATGGTTTCCGCAGTTTATGGTGGGTCAGGAATATTTCCAGTTTCTTGTCTTTCCCTTCTCCGTATGAAAGCTCTTGCAATAAATACATTTGTGAATCTTAAATTTGCCATTAGACTCCTTGTTTACCAGACAAGGACCAGAACAACTACTTTTGATTTGCCATAACAGTCTAACCTGATCCTTTGACTTACACTGCATTTATTTTCTTCCCATTCTGTAAGTTCCCCATCTTCAAGCATCTGATGAAGTGGGATTTTCTCCCAGGAAAGCTGAAGTGATAAATTAATTTGTTAGTCTTTAAAAATGTCACCATACTGGTTTGTTTTGCTGAACTAGACTAACACGGCTCCCCCTTTGGAACACATCAGCGACATGGACATTGTTGCGAAGAGAGTCACTGCTGCCTTCCTTTGATGGTTGACCCCAGAAAAGGTGAGAGTGAGTGTCCCTTTCAATACTCCCATCCTCAGTGACGCCATCATAATGGACACTCCCTTTCTAGGGTGGAGTGCCCACCCGAAGGGTCATATTGCTGAAGGTACCGGGCCCCTGTAGAAGGGCAGGCTGCACGTCCACATACAAGAGCTGAGAGCAGTCTGCCTCACTTGCAAGACATTCCTCTTGCTCATACATTCACTCCACAGCCAGGTGATGTCAGGCAATATCACCACCATTGTTTACATAAACAGACAGTGTGGAGCAAGATATCTCCCCCTCTGCCAACTAGGACCTGCTACCTGGCCAAATGGAGCAGGTGTTTCTCTGCCTGGGGCACAGGCAGCTAATGGACATCTCACACCATCTCCTGTCCTGAGTGGTCTCAGTTCTCTCTGTTAGTTCATGGCAGGGCCACCTCACTGTGACTGGTGCCTGTCTCTCTCCAGGAGATGGATGTTCTGTCTCCCCCCTCCATTGTAATTCAGTTTATGAAGGTTCTAATCAGGACCTTCCCACCATCCGACACTTCAAAGGGAGCTCAATCTCATCCTGCCGACACTCACTAAAGCACCCTTTGAACCCTTGGTCTGCTTGGGCTCGACCAAGCCATGCAAATTGCATTTTTCGTGGCTGCCCTTTTGGGCAGGAATCTCCGTGAGCTGTGAGCCATCATGGCAGACCTACCATATATGGTGTCTCACAAAGAGATGGTTTCCCTTCACATGCATGCTAAATTTCTCCCCAGAGTTGTTTCTGAATTTCACACCCACCAGAGTCTCCACTTGCCTGTCCTTTTTCTGAAACCCTAACCCTTCACTCCCTTGATGTCTGGCACACCATGGCATTCTACCTGCAAAGAACAAAACCATCAGAAAGCCAGAAAGCTTTTTATCGCCATAGCAGAAAGATTGGGTGGTCAAGCTGAATCCTTTCAAAGGATCTCTAAGGGGGTTTCAGGATACACCCTAGCGTGCTACTGGGTAACCACATTTCTCCTCTGGAGGTGTCACATGGGGGCACAGTCTGCATCTGTGGCATCCATTTAGGAGGTCCCAATGCAAAGCATTTTCAGGGAGGCCACCTAGAGCACCATCCACATATTCACTCCACACTTGCACTAGTTCACAGCTCCACTGTGGATGCAGCAGTGGTACTCCCAGCATCTTTATTACTCACTTCCTCACACCCCCTCCAGTCTGAGCCCTGCTTGTCAATCACTCACATGTGGAATACACATAAGGACCAGCACTTGAAGAAGTGAAGGTTACTTACCGTAACTGGAGGTTCTTTGAGATGTGTGGTCCTTCTTTGTATTCCACTACCCGCCCTCCAGGCTCTCTGCTTTGGATTCTGTTGAATTCTCAGTAGAAAGAGGAACTGGAGAGGCCTCTAACCACAATGTTTCATATTCTCAGTCAGTAGCATGAGAAAACCTACTGAACCCGTGCAGGCCAATGGAACACAGGTAGGGAATCACACATCTCAAAGAGCTTCCAATTACAATAAGTAATCGTCATGTCTTACGTGGCAAAGGCTGGGCAGAGCTGTGGGTCCCTACATATTGTGGCGCTTGAGGCCATGCTGTCTGACCAGTTCACCCAGTAGTTGATGTAGCTGTTGAAAAGGACTGGAGAGAGATGATCCTTGTAGGACTCCACAGTATCCCATCCCACTCATTGGATGATCCCTCCAGAGAGGATTCTGGAATTCTGTGTCCAGTTTTGGGCTCCCCACTACAGAAAGGATGTGGACAAATTAGAAAGAGTCCAGCGGAGGGCAACAAAAATGATTAGGGGGCTGGGGAACATGACTTACGAGGGGAGACTGAAGGAACTAGGCTTATTTAGTCTACAGAAGAGAAGACTGAGGGGGGATTTGATAGCAACCTTCAACTACTTGAAGGGGTGCTCCAAAGAGGAGGGAGCTAGGCTGTTCTCGATGGTAACAGAGGACAGAACAAGGAGCAATGGTTTCAAATTACAGCTGGGAAGTCGAGGTTGGATATTAGGAAAAACTTTCTCACTAGGAGGGTGGTGAAGCATTGGAATGGGTTACCTAGGGATGTTGTAGAATCTCCATCTTTGGAGATTTTTAAGGCTCAGTTAGACAAAACCCTGGCTGGGGTGATTTAAGGGGAGTGGTCCTGCTTTTTAGCAGCGGGTTGGACTAGATGACCTCATGAGGTCCCTTCCAGCCCTATTATTCTATGATTCTGTGACCTTACAAAGTCGACCTAGAGCGTCCACACTGGATGCCTAGGTCGACTTCTAGGAGTTAGGGGGACCTTGGGCAGGTCCACGGTGGCGGGGGGGGCACCCCTTGCCCAGTGCCAGGGGGCTCAGCCTTTGTCCCATTGTACCTGGGTACAATGGGGCAAAAGGGGACAGGGACCCTGGCAGGGCATAGGGGCAGGGTGGGCAGGGTTCTGCCCTGTGGGGGGCATGCCAGGCTCCCCCTGTGCCCCCCCCCAGCAGGGAGGGCAGTGGGGGAGGCCTGGAGAGCCCTAAGTCGACTCTAAGTCAACTTAGGGCTACTCCAGGTCTACACTGGCTTAAGTCAACTCTAGAAAGTCGATTTAAGCCTAAAGTCGAATTAAAAGGAGGTTTAATAAAGTCGACTTAATTTTCATTAAGTCGACTTTATTTTCCTTAAGTCAATTTAAGCAGCTTGCTTAAGTCGACTTAAGGAAAGTGTAGTGTAGGTGCAGAGTAAATTAAGTCGATTTAAGCAAGCTTAAGTCGACTTAATTTACAAGTGTAGATGCACCTAAGATTCTATGATTCAGACCATTTTAGTGCATTTCTGTGGACTCCTGCCACCCCTCAGACTATATCGTAGTTGACAGTGTTAAATGTGCAGAGATTTCCAGGAGGGTGAGGGTGAATGTCTTCACTCTAGCCATTAACAGCAGGAGATTACCCAACAGTGCCACTAAAGCATTTCTCAGTTCTATGTCCTGGCCTGAATCCAGATTGTGCTGGGTCTAATATATTCGTTCCAGTTAGATAAACCTGGTGTTTAGATAAACTTGGCTGGCTTCCTTTATGAGCTTGCTAAAGACTGGGAGATTTGACCCAGTCATTGTTACAACTGACGTGTGCGAGTTCCTTCAGCGTTGGTCACACTGTAGCGTGTTTGACGGAAGAATGAAAATGTCCTTCTCAGAATAAGTCATTGGCCATTAGTCATGATTAGCATCAGTTGTTCCTGGCTCTTCAAAAGCCATGAAGGGCAGGGACAGATTCACAGGTCTTGAGTCCAAACCCCAGTGGGGTGTCTAGACCTTCCTGAGGAGGGCTCAGGCTGTTGGATGTAGACCCATGTGGTGGGAGGGGTGGGGTCTGGCTACAGTGACAGTCTGTGCTCTCACTGACACTGACCAGAGGAAAGTTTGCAGTGCACTTTTAAAATGTTAAGTACGCATGCATACCTGCATACCACTTATGTTAATCCCTGATAATTGGGCAAGCAGTTTACAAACACTTAGAAAATAATAGGGTGATAGGTAACAGCCCCGTGGATTTGTCAAGAATAATTGGTGTCAAATCAAGCTAATAGCTTTCTTTGACAGAGTAAGAAACCATGGGTATGGGAGGAAGTGGGAGATATGATATATCTTGACTTTAGTATGGCTGTCCGTCTCATAAGCAAACTACAGAAATACAGCCTTGATGGAACTGTTATAAAGTAGGTGCATAACTAGCTCAAAAGCCATTTCCAGGGAAAAATTATTAGTGGTTCACAGTCAATCTGGAAGGACATATGGTGTAGGGTCCTGCAGGGATGAGTTCTGGGTCCGACTGTGTTCAGTATCGTCATCAGAGATTTAGAGAGAGAAGACTCATAACGTTTGTGGATGATACCAAGCTGGAAGAAATTGCAAGCACTTTGGAGGATAAGATTAAAATTCAAAATGATCTGGACAAATGCAAAGTACTCCACTTAGGAAACAACATGTACAAAATGGGCAATGACTGCCTAGGAAGGAGTACTGCGGAAAGGGATCTGGGTGTCATAATGGACCACAAGCTAAATGTGAATCAACAGTGTAACACTGGTGCAAAAAAAAGCAAATGCCATTCTGGGTTGTATTAACAGGAGTATTGAAAGTAAGACACAAGAAGTAATTCTTTCACTTGACCCCAAGCTGATAAGGCCTCAGCCGGAGTACCATGTCCAGTTCCGGGCACCACACTTCAGGAAAGTTATGGAGAAAGTCCAGAAGAGAACAGCAACAAAAATTATTACAGGCCTAGAAAACACAGCCTATGAGGGAAGGTTGGAAAAATGGAATTTGTTTAGACTGGAGAAGAGAAGACTGACGGGGACAGAATAACAGATTTCAAGCTTAGACAGTGGGTATAATAAGCCAGGGGAGGCTAAGTCAACCCATCACCAGATGCTTAGACTGTGGTAGCTCCACTTCTTCCCTCCTCCACTCCAGCCCCCTTCTTCACTGCATGTGGCCTGTGGGGGGCTCAGAACTCCCCTAGATGATCTGGGCTCAGGACTTCTCCCAGCACCGGCCAGAGTTCAACACTGGCCCTGAGTTGGCGCTGCTCAGGCGAGTGCCTGGGCTGCCCTGAGCACCAGCCAAGGTTCTGGGTTGCACTGGTGGGCCAGCCGACGAACAGCGGGGAGCGGGGGGAGTACAGGGCAGGGTCTCCCCAAAGGGGGGGGGGGCACACACAGCCCATGTTTTCAAGTACATGAAAGGTTGTTAACAGGGACACAAATTGTTCTTGTTAACCTCTGAGAATAGGACAAGGTGCAATGGGCTTAAATTGCAGCAAGGGCGAAAAAATTTCCCAACAGTCAGGGTAGTAATGCACTGGAATAAGTTGCCTGGGGAGGTTGTGGAGTCTCCATCCTTGGGGGTTTTTGAAAGCAGGTCAGACAAACATCTGGCAGGGATGGTCTAGAATAATACTTAGTACTGTCATGAGTGCAGGTTACTGAACCAGATATCCTCTTGATGTCCCTTCCAGCTCTATGGGTGCATCTACACTTATAAATTAAGTCGACTTAAGCAGGCTTAAATCCACTTAATTTAATCCACGTCTACACTGGGCTTTCCTTAATTCGACTTAAGCTTCTCCTTAAGTCGAATTAAGGAAAAACTAGTTCAAATTAATAACAGCTCGTTATAATTCGAACTAGTGTCTAAGTCGACTTTAATAAGTCGACTTAGCCAGTGTAGAGGCCCTAAGTCGACTTGGTCGACTTAGGGCAGGGGGGCAAGGGAGCATCACATGGCTCCCTTGTCCTGGGGAGCCCCTGCTCCCTTCTCCCCAGACCTGCAGCTTCCCTGCCAGGGGAGTCACGGTCCTGGGGACAAGGGCTCCCCAGCCAGGGCTCCCACTGGAACCCTGGCTGGAGAGCCCGGGAGGTGGGTGGCTGGTTCCTGCAGAGCCAGCCACGTGCCAGCTGACTCTGTTGGGACCCAGAAGCCGCTCGCTGCTTCTTAGTCCCAGCAAAGCCAGCCGTGCACCAGCTGGCTCTCCCTCCACCTATTAAGTTGACTTAGAGAGTCTAGTGTAGATTAATAGGAGCACCTTTAAGTCAACTTAAGAGTCCTGTGTGGCAGAGGCGTTGTTGTCGTCGGGCTGGCAGGGCGCCAGCCCCGGGTAGAAAATCCTGAGCCCCGAATCTATTTTCCCAGCAGGCACATGCGCACCCAGACGGAACGCTGTGTTCCACCCAGGGGCCCCAGTGAAGCCGCAGACTCCTGCTGCGGCCAGGCTGGGGAGATTCAAATCTCCCGCCCTGAGCACGCTCAGACAGAGTGTGCTCAGGGCGGGAGCGGCCTGGCCCAGAAGCGGCTCTGCCGGCCGTCCCTGCAGCTCCGAGCCTCCGGCCAGGTGAGGGGGCTGGGAAGGGGCTGGAGGGAGGCGGTGGGCAGCGGAACCGGGAAAGAGGCTGCAGGGGGCAGAGGAGCTGGGAAGGGGCCCTAGGCCTGATCCGGCCACGCTGCCTGCCTGTGGTGGTGGCGCGCGGCAGCAGCAGAGGGGCAGGATCAGGCCCGAGGGACCGGCATGCGGCGGCAGGAGCAGAGCGCGGCAGCAGGAGCATGGCCTGATCCAGCCACTCTGCCGGCTACTGTGCTCCGCCGCCGCGGGCCAGCCCCAGGCCTTTGTATCGGGTTAAGGTAAGGGGGGAACGCGGAGACCGGGGGTGGGAATGGAGGGGTCCGGACTCACGAGTCAATCGAGCAGGGGGTCAGGATGGGGGGAGTTAGAGGCCTGGGGAGGGGTGGAGGGGACAAGGAGAGTGGTGGGGGCTGGGGAGGGGTGGAGGGGAC
>ML688303.1:400460-415758 GCA_007922175.1 Pelusios castaneus | reverse complement strand
CCTACCCCAGGGACACGCCCCCTCAGAGTCAGGTACCACCCACTGCCTTGGCCCCCCTACCCCAGGGACACGCCCCTCGGAGCCCCCACCAGGTACCGCCCACTGCCCTGGCCCCACCTACCCCAGGGACACACCCCTCTAGAATCCCCGCCAGGTACTGGACCAGCATCCCCAGCACACAAACAGACACCCCACACGGCACTGCCAAGGGCTACTACACAGGTTGCTCCACACATGAACAGCCGGGCCTGTCCCAGCTGCTGGCTTGCATGGATGCTATGCACCAGCATGTCCCTGGGCCTCTGCTGGGAAACACCTGATTCAGAGTACAGAAATTCCCATAGGCTAGGCCTCTAGTATGAACCTCTGTCTGAGGCCCATCTGTCCTGGTGTTTCTCACTGCCACCCCAGAACAGAGGAATGAGCCCCTCTGGGAAAGACTGGGGCACTGCACCTAGGGACTGGGACACAATTACACGTTATCTGGACAACAGGATCTCGGGGTCACCATGGACAAGCAGCCAGCATGTGCTCCCAGTGTGATGCTGGGCCAGAAGTGCTAATGCGATCCTTGGGTGCATGCACAGGAGAGTCCCCTGCAGAGAGGTTATATAACCTCCATTTGGCTCCGCTCACTGCTGGAATCTGCCGGCATGCACAGTTCAGGAAGGATGTTGACCAATTGGGGAGGGTTCACGGGCTGGAAAACCTGCCTTATAAGAGCATAGGACTGGAAGAGGCACCCTGATACATATTTCCAGTCTGAAGTTACTTCTGGCCGGTTTATCCCCATTTGTTACTGTGCCAGTATTGTCCTTCAATCCCCAAAGCTCTTCTCCCTCAGTACGTAACCCTAGAGTGTATTTAGAGACAGCATTCACCTCCCCCCTCTCAGCCTCTGTTCTGCTCTTCCAGTCTCCTTTCATAAGGCCTTCCGTTCCCCCAGTCATCTGAAGAGCCCTTGGGTGACTAGAATTGATTGAGTGTGGTGCGGTGTACCAACCTCTCCAGCTAAATATGGCCCTCAGCTTCCAGAAGAGCCAGAAAGACCACTCACCAACAAGCAGGTTGCCCTCTCTTTGGCAGGAAGCTAGGGTTAAAAGCCCTGCAGGCTGTGCAGAGGCTTCAGCAAAGGGTGGGACAGCGGAGGAGATAGAGCGACTCCCAGATCCCATAGGAGGATTGTGGAGCCAGAAGGCATCAGTGTGAGGAAGTAGAAAGTGTCCCCATGAGGGGAGGACTATTCAGCAACCCTGACCAGCGCAGCCCAGGGGCTGTTGGGCTGGGAAACAGAGTAACAGTGCTGCTTGGAGAGGGCCCAGGCCTCAGCTAGTGGGGCTGCAGGGTTGGCACCACCTGACGGGAGTGAGAGACACCTTTTCCGGGAACACCACGGGTGCAGTCCTTCACAATGACGTCTTATCAGTGCCTTGTACAACAGCTTTAATACTTCTCTATGCCTCACCTGGTACATCCTAGGACTGTATTTGCCCAGTGGTGGACTGATGGGGGGAATGGGAGGGGGTCATAGCCCTTGAGCACCAGCCTGGGGGGTGAGGCGCCAGTCAGGCCCTTCAGAGTTGTATAGGTGGCACTCACAGCCTCCTTCATGCAAATTCCAGCCGCCTGCAGTGCGGCCGGAATCAGACCTGGAGGTCGCTCCTCCGGGCAGGAGGGTAGTGCCTCACTCCTTGGCTCAAGTTCCCTGGGTGTGGGGGGGTGGTTTCTCCTGAGGGCTGGCTCAGCGCCAGGCTACCTCCTTTAGGTGGGGATGGGGACACAAATGCAAGCATCAGCCCCCAGGTGCTGGAGATCCGTGGCTTACCACTACATTTGCCTTTTTCACAGCCTCATCACATTGGTGGTTCATAGTTAGCCTGTGATCAACCAATACACCCAGGTCTTTCTCCTCCTCTGTCATTTCCAACTGGTTTACAATAGTAATTCTTGTTATTAGCCTCTGAATGCATGGCCTTGCACATTATACTATTATATTTCAACCCATTTCTATTCCTCCAGTCATCCTATGAGTCTAGTCAACCTCTCAATTGGTAATGCTCCCAAGTCCGCAGGAGAGATTCAAAGAGCTCCATTTAGCCTATCAAAGGAAGGTTATGGGGCTGAGCACAGACTGCAAGGGCCCACACAAAGACAGTAGTAATTTGGTAACAGGGGGTTCTTCAGTCAAGCAGACAAAAGTATAACAAGAGGCTCAAGAGCCAATGGCTGGAAATTGAAATGAGGCACATTCGGAATAGAAATAAGATGCAAATTCTTAGCAGTGAGGTTAATTAACAAGTGGCACAAGTTCCCAAGGTTGGGGCAGATTCTCTACCACTGCACATTTTAAAATCAAGATTCAATGGTTCAAACACAGCTCTTGAACTGGAAGCAGGAATTAATTCAGGAAAGTCTTATGGCCTGTGTTATGCAAGAGGTCAGACTATCACTATGGGCCTTTTGTGCCTTAAACTTGATAAATACCATCACGGGGGAAGAATTGCAGGCACTCGGACTTGTTAACCTGATGGAGAAGGGCATCACAGGAGCCAGTGGCTGGAAGTTGAAACCAGACAAATTCAACTGGTGACTAAGGTGCATAAGTGAGAGTGATTGGCACCAACTGCCAGGTGAGGTGGTGGTTCTTGCTCTTGTACTTGCCAGCGAGCTGTGTGCACCTTTTGCACAATTGCTGGAAAATCTCTCCCCAGTAGTACCTGTAGGGTGGCTCTGGAGCCCCTTGGAGTACTGCCCTCATGGCAACCTATAAAGGGCTCAGCCAAACCTCCATCCACTGAAGCCTCTTGCTCTGCAAGGGTTCTTCTTTCCCAGTGCTATCCTCCTTGTTTTTTGCCTGTAAATAATTAGATTAGTGTTAATCATTAGCCATTAAGTGACTGGTTTAGATAAGATAGTTGTGTTAGGCAAGTTCCAAAGGGGTAGCCTTGTTAGACTAGTTCAGCAAAACAAACAAGGAGCCCTGTGGCACTTTTAAAGACTAACACATTTATTTATCACATGAGCTTTCGTGGGAGAAACTCCCACTATGTCAGACGCATTGAAGATGGGGAACTTACAGAATGGGAGGAAATTAAATACAGGGAAGTGTATGACACAGGATCAGGTCAGGCTGTAACAGCAAATCAAAGTAGATGTTGAGATTCAAACACTGAGGAACAGCACATAGAAGAAGTTGAGGTCAAATCACCTGTTGTAATAAGGAAAATATCTGTAGTCCCTGTTTCACCCTAAGGCAACTGAGTCAAATTTGCATATAAATTCCAGTTGTGCAGTTTCTCTTTGAAACTGCGATTTGTTATTCATTTGTTTGACCACAGCTATTAACAAGTCGTCAATGGAGTGAGCAGGGAGATTGAAGTGTTCCCATATTGGTTTTTGAGTGTTTTGATTTCTGATGTCAGATTTGTGTCCATTTATTCTTTTGCGCAGAGACTGTCCTGTTTGTCCCATATATAAGGTGGGAGGGAGTTGGCTGGGGGAGGCAGTTCTGGCACATGATGGCATAAATCACATTGGTGGATGAGCGGGTGAATGAGCCCTTGATGGAGTAGGTGGTGCTGTGATGATGTCTTTAGTGTAGATATGAGGGCAGAGTTGGCAGCGTGGTTTGTTGCAGGGATATCTGCCTGTTTTAATGTTTCTGTTGTTTGATCTGCAGTTGCTGGTGAGTATCCATTTAAGGTTGGGGGCTGTCTGGAAGCAAGGAGAGGTCTGTCTCCCAAGGCTTGGGAGAGTGAGGAATTGTCGTGTAGAATAGGTTGTAGATCTTTGATGATGTGCTGTGGGGGTCTGACTTGGGGGTTTTAAGTAGCGACCAGTGGCGTTCTGTTGTTTTCTCTCTTGGGGTTTTCCTGTAGTAGTTGACTTCTGGGTACCCATCTGGCTCTGTCAATCTGTTTCTTCACTTCCCCAGGTAGGTACTGTAGTTTTAAGAATGCTTGATAGAGATCCAGAAGGTATCTGTCTCTCTCCAAAGAATCGGAGCAAATAGGGTTATATCTTAGGGCTTGACTATAGACAATGGATCGTGCGGTGTGTCTTGGATGAAAGCTCAAGGGATGTAGGTAACTATACCGATCAGTAGGTTTGCGGTATAGGGAGGTCTTTATGAGCCCATCACTAGTTTGCACTGTAGTGTCCAGAAAGTGGATCTCCTGTGTGGAGTGTTCCAGCCTAAGGTTGATTGTGGAGTGAAAATGGTTGAAATCTCTGTGGAAATCTTCAAGGGCATCTTTACCGTGGGTCCAGATGATGAAGATGTCATCCATGGAGTGTAAGTAAAGTAGAGGTCCTTTGGGATGAGACGTGAGGAAGTGTTGTTCTAAGTCAGCCATAAAAATGTTGGCATATTGTGGGGCCATGTGAGTATAAACAGCAGTGCCACTGACTTGAAGATATAAATTATCGTCCAATCTGAAGTCCTGTGGCCCTTTTAAAGACTAACAAATTGATCTATCGCATGAGCTTTTGTGGGAGAAAACTAACACGGCTACCCCTTTGGAATTTGTTTGCACCGTGTCTCAGTCTGCAGAAAACAGGTTTGATTTCTAATAACTCCGGTGGAGATTTGGTTAATACCTCCACCCTGCCTGTGACTCTCCACCAAAGGGGGATCTTTTGCCAGAGCTGGGGCGAGACCCAGGTGAATCCCAGCTGGCTGACCATTCTGGAACTTTCTTCTCTTTCAGGTGATGTTGCCAGAGCACACCCCAGCAGGCAGCACCATTCTCACCATCAGTGCCACAGACAGGGACTCTGGCCGCAACGGGGAGCTCACCTACCGCCTAGCTGTGCCCAGCCCTGATGTCTCTATCGACCCCAGCAATGGTAAGTGCAGGGTTACCAGATACCAAAGCATGGAAAGGAGGACAGGGAAGTACGAAAAGGAGGACATGGAGAAAATGTAGTATTAATATCTGCCCCCCACCCCCACGGTCCCTTCCCTGCTCCTCTGCCCGCCCGCAGCCCCTTCCACGATCCTCTGCCCGCCCCCGCAGCCCCTTCCTGGCTCCTCTGCCCTCCCCACGGCCCCTTCTCTGCTCCTCTGCCTGCCCGCAGCCCCTTCCACGATCCTCTGCCCGCCCTCGCGGCCCCTTCCACGATCCTCTTCCCTCCCCCCGGCCCCTTCCCTGCTCCTCTGCCCGCCCGTGGCCCCTTCCACAATCCTCTGCCCGCCCCCACAGCCCCTTGTCGGCTCCTCTGCCCCCCCCGTGGCCCCTTCTCTGCTCCTCTGCCTGCCCGTAGCCCCTTCCATGATCCTCTGCCTGCCCCCGCAGCCCCTTCCCGGCTCCTCTGCCCCCCGCAACCCCTTCCCGGCTCCTCTGCCCTCCCCGCGGCCCCTTCCCTGCTCCTCTGCCCGCCCACGGCTCCTTCCACGATCCTCTGCCCACCTCGGCAGCCCCTTCCCAGCTCCTCTGCCCTCCCCGCAACCCCTTCCCGGCTCCTCTGCCCTCTCCGCGGCCCCTTCCTAGCTCCTCTGCCCCCCTCCCCGCGGTCTCTTCCCTGCTCCTCTGCCCCCCGTGGCCCCTTCCCAGCCACCCTTACCTGTTTGAGCATGCTCAGAGTGGGAGGTTTGAAACTCCCCAGCCCGGCCGCAGCAGGGAATAAGCAGGAATAAGCGTTCCGTCTGAGTCTGCCACTTTGCTGGGCCCCTGGGCGGAACACACAAGGCAGCGTTCCACCCTGCTTTTGGCTGTGATCCGCGGATTAGCCGACCCCAGCCTTTCAGGCATATTTTGGACCCTAAAATTTTCGTCTTATACACAAGCATATACGGTAGCTTCATATAAAAAAACTGAAATTTTAATCTAATTTTTAATCTAAATTTTTAAGTAAAAAGCCGGACAAAATCACGTATTTTTAAAATGTTTGCTGGATGGCAGACGTGAAGGTAAAAAGGAGGACATAGACTCATAGACTCTAAGGTCAGAAGGGACCAGTACGATCATCTAGTCTGACCTCCTGCACAATGCAGGCCCCAGAACCTCACCCACCCACTCCTGCAATAGGCCACCAACCTATGACTGAGTTATTTACCTCCTTAAATCATGATTTAAGGACTTTAAGATACAGAGAATTCACCGGTAGGTGAGCCATGCCCTGTGCTACAGAGGAAGGCGAAAAACCCCCAGAGCCCAGGCCAATCAGCCATGTCCTCTTTTTTGATGGACATCTGGTAACCCTAGGTAAGTGGGACGGTGCTGGTGTGCCTGGGCCCTGGGAGGAGCATCTCCGTCCTGTAGCAGCAGTGGAGAGCTGTTCCCTGGTTTCCTGGGGACAGAACCCCTCCCCAAGGGCCACACAGTCTGGAACCATCTGACCTCCCCCAGATGTTATCTCCTGCTGTGACCCCCATCACCAGTGGGAGTAGGTCTGTCCCCTCGGTGGCTTCCAGCCACTCTTCCTTCCCCCAACCCCACCCAACTGGTGCCTAGCCACACACCAGCCCAGAGGTGCATTCCTTCTCCTTGCCCTGGCAAGCACTGCTCTGACTGACTCTGTCCACATACAGGAACTCTGTTCACGTCCCGCCGTGTCGAATTTGATGCAAGCCAACCCACACTGGAAGTGGTGGTGGAGGTGCATGATGGCGGCTCTCCCAGCCTCTCAGCCTGGACCACCGTGCAGATCCAGGTGCTGGATGTGAATGACCACAGCCCTGCCTTCCAGCAGGCACACTACAACGCTTGTGTCCCTGAGGACCTGCGCCCAGGAGCCACTGTACTGACCCTAGAGGCGGGTGATGCTGATTTGGCCCGGGAGAATGCTGGCTTTGACTACACCATCCTCAGCGGCAACAGTGGCAACGCCTTCCAGGTGGAGAGCCATGTGGGCTGGTCCAATGGGCAGCTGCGCACCCAGGGCGCCCTGGTACTGGTGGAGGCGCTGGACTTTGAAGCCAACCCAGCCTACAACTTGACAGTGGCAGCCTCTGACCGGGGGGTTCTGCAGCGCAGCACTGTTGTCCCCGTGCTTGTCACTGTGCTGGATGTCAATGACAACCCTCCGGTCTTCGTCCGGGCTGAGTATCACACGGCAGTGAGCGAGAGCACCCCTCCAGGCACCGAGCTGCTGCGGGTGGCAGCCCATGATGCCGACTCTGGCCCCTATGGCCAGGTGCATTACAGCATCAGCTCTGGCGACCAGCATGGGCTCTTCCAGCTGCATGAGGCCACTGGCACCCTGCGCCTCGCACAGCCCCTGGACCGAGAGACCCAGGCGCTGCACACCCTGGTAGTGCAGGCATCGGATGGCCCAGGCGGGCACTTTGCCCTGGTGCCCATCACCATTGAAGTGAAGGACATCAATGACAACAAGCCCTACTTCCCGGTGGCGCTCCTGAGCGCCAGCGTGCAGGAGAACCTGCCACCTGGCACGCTGGTCACCACCCTGCATGCCATTGATGCCGACAGCGGGGTCTATGGGGAGCTGCGCTATGCCGTTCTGGAACAAGCCGTGGGGGAGCTGGGTGCCGCTGAGGGCCAGGATGCCTTCATCATCAATGGCACCTCCGGGGAACTGCGCTCCCGTCTCACCTTTGACTATGAGCGCGCCAAGGCCTTCCAGCTGCTGGTGCAGGCCACAGACACTGGCAATGCCTCGGCCACTGTCACCGTGCGGGTGCTGGTGACAGGCGAGGATGAATACAGCCCTGTCTTCCTGACCCCGGACTTCAGCTTTGAAGTGCCTGAGGGTGCCCACAAGGGCCAGAGCATCGGCCGGGTGCTGGCCACTGACGAAGATGAGGGTGTGGACGGCGTGGTGCTCTACTCTTTGGCCAAGCCCTCACCGTACTTTGGTGTCAACCAGACCACTGGCGTCATCTACCTGCGCATGGACAGCCAGCCACAGGGAGGAGGCCGAGCCAAGCGGGAGCCACGGGAGATGAGCCTGGAGGTTCAGGCCCGTGGTCCCCTTCCTTCCTCCCGCTCAGCCTCTGCTCTGGTCACCATTGACGTCACTCACACCTCCTTCGGCCTGACACCTGACCTCAACCTGCTACTAGTGGTAGCTGTGGCAGCCTCCCTGGGCGTGGTAGTGGTGCTGGCCGCTGTGGCCATCATCCTGGTACTCATCCGCTCCCGGCACCAGCAGGGACACAAGAAGCCGGAGCAGGCCTCACAGCTCAACCGCATGCAGAGTGGCTCCTTGCAGAAGCTAGGACATGAGGAGCCCGCGCTGTCCGGCAGTGACCGCATCTATCACCAGGCGCTGCCCGGCTATGGCAGTGAATCAGCTGGACCCTACACTCGGGGCGGCTCTCTGGACCCCTCGCACTCCAGCGGGCGTGGCTCAGCTGAGGCAGCTGAGGATGACGAGATCCGGATGATTAACGAATACCCTCGTGTGGCCAGCATCACCTCCTCCATGCAGGAGCATATCTCAGCCCGTGGCCCTGACTCGGGCATCCAGCAGGATGCTGACCAACTCTCTGACATTTCCTGTGAGCCCAGCACCATGGAGAACACTCAGTGGTTCAAGACCAAGAAGGGCTCCAGCCTGCTGCTGCCTGGGCAGCCCCCCCAGCTCTTCCGCGAGGACGGAGGTGGCGGCACCTTCCTGGGCATGGGCTGCGGCCTGAGCGTCTCATCCCACCCCAAAGACTACCCCTTCCCCGAGGATGGCAAGCCGTCTGTGGAGGGGTCCCTCACCGCCATCGTGGCCAGCGATGAAGAGCTCCGCGGCAGCTACAACTGGGATTACCTGCTGAACTGGTGTCCCCAGTTCCAGCCCCTGGCCAGCGTCTTCACTGAGATCGCCCGCCTCAAGGATGAGAGCTCTCTGCGCAAGCCCTTCCACGCCAAGCCAAAGGCAGAGCCTAAGCCACGCATCGATCCTCCGCCCCTCATCACCTCGGTGGCCCATCCCGGGGCCAAGTCAGTGCCTCCCAAGCCAGCAGTGGGCAGGACCTTCCCGCACCTGTCCTCCCTGCGCCGCTCCCCCATCAGCCATGAGGGATCCCTCTCCTCTTCAGCCATGTCGCCCAGCTTTTCACCTTCGCTGTCCCCACTGGCCGCCCGTTCCCCTGTGGTGTCCCCCTTTGGTGTCTCACAGGGGCCCTCGGCCTCTGTCATCAGTGCAGAGCACTCTCTGGAGCTCCCTGGGGACGCTGAGCTCAGGATTTAGCCCCAGGCACCCATGGACTCTCATCCCCCCTTACTCTCTACAGCCTCCAGGAGCTGCAGAAGGGCTGGATCTGCTCCCCTCTCCCCCAGACTGCTTGATCCTCATGCCCCAGCAGGCTCTGCTTCTGGTTTCAGTTTCACTCCCTCCATGTGGGCTGCCAGTGCCGTGCTAACTTCAGCCCCCCCAGGCTGCTGCTGTGGGTGCCAGTCCCCTGCCCGAAGGGCTGCTGTTCTGGTACCAGGCCTGCACTCGCTCTGGTTCTGTTTGCACTGAGCAGTGGGGGTGAAAGGGGCGTCCTCACAGCCCTGCTCTGGCCGTGTCACTGAGCACCACATGCCTCCGCTCCGGTGGGCCAAGCTGCCCAACTGGAGAGCCAGCAGCTGTACCTGCCAAGGACTTAGTTGGGCGGGAGGGGGCATACTGTGAGCTAGAGGCCAGGAAAGCAAGACGGCCTCAGCACTGGGTTGGGAGTCCGGGGGACACACGTCCTAAAGGGAGCAGGGGCAGAACACCAAACCCCACACAATGCACATGGATGATGCTCCCTCTGCTCTCCCCCCGCTCCCCTCATATCCGCCTTGTAGGCCCATCTGGGGGGAGCCTGTTCCCCGCAGGCCTGACCAGCCCCAGGTAAGAGGGGGGAATCTATTCCCTGAAGGCCTGTCCAGCCCCTGGAGGCAGGAGGAGAAAGGGGGCGTTCCCTGCAGGGCACACCTGAACCCAGGAAGGAATCTCGTTCCCCACAGAGGTAGAGGGGAGACCCATTTCCTGCAGACCTGCTTAAATAGGGTGACTGGGATAAGACAGAGGGTCCAGACCCAGCGAGGGGGCAGCTCCCATGGATTCCATTCCCTGTAGCCCTATCCAGACCCAGAGGAGGAGTCCTGTTCCCTGCAGGCTTGTCTGGATCCAGGGAGGTGATCCTTTTCCACGTGGACTCACTCAGGCCCAGAGCTTTCCATCTCTGATTCTTTTTTCTGCTGCTGAGACGATCCGTGGAGTGAGCAGCTGTGAAAGGGATGGGGACACTAAAAAGCTGTCAAGAAGACGTCCGTGCCACGGGCATGCACTGATCCTGTGGAAACATGTTGACGCCATGGCAGTGCAGAGACTCAGAGCCAGGGGCCACAAGCGGTCTCTCCCCTCGGGCCTTACCTGCCCAGGGACCGAGACATGCTTGGGCACCTCATGACTGAGCCACTCCTGAGACCCCTGGAGGGACAGGGTGGGCGGACACAGCACCGAGGACACCTGGGACTCTCCGCAGCCATCTTGTGGCTACAGCACTTTCTCTTCTGGCAGCAAGAGGGCATCCAAAAGAGTCCCATTCCCTCTCTTCCCCGTCCCCCACCTCTGTCTGTACAGCCACAACAGGCCCCCCCACCCAGAGGGTCTCTGTCACTGAAAGAGACGTCCCCCTCCCTCCTGGCCCTGGGCTAGAGTCCCTGCATCCAGGGCAGTGGTTACAGTAGGTGGGACGGCCATTCCCAGGCCCCACAAATTTCATTCCTATGGGAAAGGGGCCCAAAGCGCAGGAAGATTCTGGGGCCCATTCCAGGGCCCATCACTGACGGCCTCCAGGGCGGTGGTCCAACACTCCCTGTGGGGGGCGGCCAGTTGGCACCCACCTCACCTGCTGTGGCTGCTCATCTCCCCTCGGCGTGGTCTGAACGTGGCACAGTCACATGCGTGTATGGGGGCTGGGCCCCCCCACGCTGCCCACGGCTGTGGGCCGGCTCTCACTGATCCAGATTGTCACGCAAGGTGCCACGCCCGGGGTGCTGGAGCTCAGCTGTGTTTGGGGGTCTCATCCTGAGCGGTGGCGGTCCTGGGGCCCCCATGTTGTGCCGTGGTTGGGAATGGGGGTGTGTGTGATGGGAATGGGTGCGGCTGGGTCCAAGTGGGTGTGGCTGAGGCATGTATAACAGCCACCTTCCTTCCCTGCCCCCACTTCTGTGGGGAGAAATTGGGGATTTGAGTTTGAAAGGTTTCTGTGGATTTGGCATTTGTGCTCCCTGCCCAGCCCCTGTCCTTCCCTCAGCTTCCCCCCCACCCCACTTATTCCCTGGTCCTCAGCCCCCCACACTCAGCCTCAGCCACCCGCCCTCAAGCCACTGGCATGCCCAGAGCTCCGAAATGTGCCCACATCTGAAGGGCCGACCAAGGAGCCAAATGGGGACTGGGCCAGGATCAAAGTGTCAGGGGAACATGCAGGAGGACCCTGAGGGAGGGTGGGAATCCGGGCCAGGGGGGTGGCGTGATATTCTTGCTAGGGTGAAATTCGCCCCAGGCGCACACACAGGTCCCTGGCTGCAGCAGATCCAAGGCGTTATGTCCCCTTGAGCAGGGTTAGATCCCAGCAGTTCCTGTCCCAGCTAGAGCCGGACTGTGCTGGGAGGCCATCTCTGCCCAGCCCAGGGCTAGGGAAATCCCTGTGTCATTCCTTCCCCCCCCCAGGGGTTCTGCGGGGCGTATCCTCTCATTGTCCCCTAATGCAGCCCCAAAGCTTCCTGCTTCCCATGGAAGAGATCTGCCCCAAAACTCCATTGCCACATGGTCCCCGGTGTGTGTGTGTGGGGGGGGACACATGGCATCACTGATCACAGCATGGGGGAGGCACATGCCTTGCTGATCATGGGGGGGGACGTGTCCTGCGTTGGTGATTGCAGTATGGGGGGGCCAGCCACACACACAGCATGGGGGGTATGCACACGCATATTGCATCACTGGGATGTACTGTATCGCTGAGCACAATATGGGGGGGTGGGCAGATGCAGCGCTGCTCGCAGTATGGGGGGATGGACACACATGCAGCGGGGGATGTGCCTGTGTCCACGCCAGGAGGTGTCTCCAGTTATTTATTTTTTTTACACATTGTACTAAGGGGTTCTGTTTTCTATTTTGTTTGTATCCTTTTGTATTGCGTCCTCGAGCTGCATGCGCCAGGCCCTGCTCGCCTGACTGCGACGCCGGCGAGGCCTGGACCCAAGTGCCAACTTCTCAAAGAAATGCCTTAATAAACCACACTTGTTTGTACAGTGACTTGCCATCCCATTGCCGCTGGCAGGATGGGCCCAGCGTCCAACCACGCAACAGCCAGTGGGGCTGGGAGCCATGGCAGCTGATGCCAATGGGGGGCGGGGGGCTAGAGAGGGATGAAAAGCAGCTGATGTGGCTGGCCTCTGGATGTGGGGGGCAGCACGGGCCATGCACAAAGTGGGGAGAAGGGGGCAGTGCCTGGCTGGCTGAGTCTCACTCTGGCCTTTCTCCCTCACTAGGGCGGGGGTCTTGCCAGGGCTCAGTCCAAGTTCTTAGCAGGGGGTGGGTGTGCTGCAGTGTAAGCATGCATACATGGGGGGCGGGGGGCGCCGCCTTTCCCTGCCCAGAACCACGAGGCCAACCTCTCCTCCCTCAGTCTCGGAAGCAAAGTTCAAGGGGACCCCAGTGTTTCAGGGCACAGACAAGCCGTATCCCGGTGAGTGACCCATGCCCTGGACGCCACTATGGGGCAGGGAACAGGCTGTGCTCAGCACAGGGCATTTGCTCACTCTCCCTGCTGCTCCGGGCCCCCTCAGGCCGCGGTGTCACTGTCTTGGGGGCTTGGGCTGCTCAGCGAGGGACAATGAAGACAGGATTTTCAGGGCTCCCAGCCTGTTATATGTTTCCTCCTTTCCCTGAACAGCTAACCCCAGCCCATTATGTCAGCTCAAGCCCCATGTCTCAGGTTCTCCCTGTCTATCACAGGCCCTGGGTGCTCTGGAGGATGGCACTCCAGCTGCGGGCTGACTGAACCAGTGATAGCTGGGACACTGAAGAGCCACCAGCACCCAGGCAGGCTGCAGGATGCCCAGCTCTCCTGTGAGACCAGACAGCAGCCCCTGACCGGAGCACTCCCATGGCCCAGTGTGTCAGGTTGGCAGCCCCCACCCCATGTGCCCCAGCTGCGTTTCTCCAGTAACCTAGAAAAACAGCTCAGGCTGCTTCATGTCTGAGTGTGCATGAGAATAATTGCCTGAGTCAGGCACCCCAACCCTGGTGTCACCCCCCAATACCAAACAGCCTCCTTAGCTGCCTGCACAGGGTTCTGCAGCCTCCACACCAGCCTGCCTACCTCTGTCCTCTGCTCAGTGCCCCAGAGCATCCATCCCGCCCTAGCCCCGGTAATCCCCATGTCCTGAATGCCTTGGGATAATGGGCACCCCACGCGCCCCACCAGAGCCCATCAGCTTTGCTGCTGTCAAAGGCGCTGTCTCTGTAGCTTCCTCAGAGCTGCTTCCAGGCCTACTCCAGCCGGCAGAGCTGCAGGGCCTGGGGAAGGTGATCTAGAGACAGATGTGGGAAAAGCTGAAGTCCTCAGTGGTTTTTTGTTTTTTTCCCTCTGTCTTCACAGACAAGATCAGCTCCCAGACTACTGCACTGGGCAGCACAGAACGGATGAGGTGAGCAGCCCTCAGTGGTGAACAAACAGGTTCAGGGCTATTTAGAAATGCACGAGTCCATGGGGCTGGATGCAATGCAATCAAGCATGCTGCGGGTCAGCTGATGTGACTGGAGACCACTGGCCAGTACCTTCGAAAATTCGTGGTGATTGGGTGGTGCTGGGCGGTTCTCAGTGGTGGCAGATGACAGAGCTAGGAGCAATGGTCTCAAGGGGCAGTCTAGCTGAATATTAGAACAATTTTTTCCCTAGGAGGTGGTGAAGCACTGGAATGGGTGACCTAGCGAGGGAGAGGAATCACCATCCTTAGAGGTTTTTAAGTCAAGGCTTGACAACACTCTGGCTGGGATGGGTTAGCTGGGGTTGGCCCTGCTTTGAGCAGGGGGTTGGACTAGAAACTAGATCTCCTGACCCGAATCTTCTATGGTCCCCTCAGCCAAGAGGCCTGCTGGGAACCTTACCTGCTTTGCCTCCCACCCTCCACCCCCCACTCCCCACAGCAGCCTCACCTAGCCTCCCCATGGTGGGAGGAGGGGAAACAGATTTGCCCAATCCATGTAAAGTCACCACAGAGCCAGCAACAATATACATATCTCCTGAGACCCTGGTCAGTAACTGGCCACGCTGCTGTTAGGAGAGGAAACACCAGAGAGTTTGCAATGTACAGCTGCTGGGTAGGCAGTGAACAGTGGGAGCTTGGCTGCAGAAGGAACCAGTGGATGGGGCGGTGTGCCAAGCCATGGGGGCAGCCATTGTGTTGTAGGTAGCTAGTGAATAGCTGAGTGTAACAGGTCAGGACCAGTGGAACTTCTCACCTCTCCTTTAGCATGGGCCTGAGAGGCTAAGGCTGGGCAGACAGCAGCTGGGAGCTGATTAGGCAGCAGCAGAGCTCTGGCCTAATCAGGAGAAAAGGAGCAGCTGAGGACTTGGCCCAGGGATATAAGGGGGACCAGCACAGGCAATGGGGGAGGTGTGGCCAGCGAAGCAGGACAGGGCTCTGAGAGCAGGCTGGAGAGAGCAGAACTCTGACCTTCCAAGCCCCTGGACCATTGGGGGCACAAGCTGGGAGCAGGACTGTCACATTTGAAAAGAAATGAGCGTGTAGTTTGCACTGTAGGTGGTCTGTGGTGAGGCTCTTTGGGTTCTACTGGGGAGCAGAGAGGGCTGAGAAATGGGCAGAAGAGCTTGCCCCGTGACATGGGAGCACACAAATACCTATCAATATACATAGCACCCGATCCCCACAGATGAGTGGGCAGTGCTGGTCAAGGGACCTATGCCCCACCCTCACTACCTCCAATGACTCTGCCATCAAGGGTGCAGATTTGTATGACTGGCATGGGATGGAGGCTGGAACAGGGTGCAGTCTAGCATGGCAGGGAAAGAGATGCAGCCGGCATAGGGTGCAAGCTGGTGTGGTGGGGCACAGGATGCAGGTGAGCGCAGCCATAGGCTGATGAGTGTGACACATTTTGCAGTTCACTGAGGAGTCTGGGGCAAGTCACTGGGCATTGGCTTGGCATTGCTGGGCATTGGTCCTCACAAGGTAAAACCGCGCTGGGCATTGCTGGGTATTGGTCCTCACAAGGTAACACCGCGCTGGGCATTGCTGGGCATTGTCTGAGCATTGCTGGGCATTGGTCTTCACAAGGTAACACCGTGCTGGGCATTGCTGGGCATTGCTGGGCATTGGTCCTCACAAGGTAACACCGC